>VXBA01003882.1:120504-164133 GCA_013399895.1 Serilophus lunatus
AAGGGAAGGGAAGGGAAGGGAAGGGAAGGGAAGGGAAGGGAAGGGAAATGAGGAAGCAAGGAAAAATGCAGAAGAAAAATGGGGAGAGGGGGAAAGATGAAGGAAGGGAGAAGAGGAGAGAAGAGGAAAATGGAAGAAAAACAAGAAAAAAGGGGGAAGGGGGAAAGATGAATGATGGAAGGGGGGGAGAAAAGGAGGAAAAGAAAATAGAGGAAAGGGTGAGAAAAAAAAAAAGGTGGAAAAGCTGAAAAAAAAGAGCAGGACAGAGCTGGGAGAAAAAAATTATAGGAGTAAAAAAAATAAAAAAGAAAAGCAGGTTTCTAGTTTCTCGTTTCATTTGTTCTTCCTCTGCCACACTAAATATTGAGAAGAGCAGGTAAAGGGAGGCAGCAGATCCTCACTTCTACTCCCTCCCCAAAAGCAAGAAAAACTAATACAAAACAAAAGTGACAAGAAGCCAGAGAGCCACTGACTAAAACTGAAAATCCTTTCCTTCACACTGCTCCTGGGTGAGTAACACAGCCTGTGGAGGGGAAGGGAATTGGTCTATCAGGCCATTCTTCCTAGGGAACATGCTGGGATTAGAGGATGATCTAACTGCCAATTTGCTCATCCCTGGACATACCACTTACACTTGCAAAAATGAAGGAATAATCAGCTTCAGCTTTTCTGCCAACTAAGAGAAGATTAAACTGTGGCTATTACACCTTCTGCTGCTCCAATTGTGCATGGAAGCGTGTCTGGTGCTCATCCCATGGTGCCTCCCAGCACACCCCCAGAGACCTCCAACATCTCCCAGCTGATACCACACTGGGGTGTCCTGGGGACCACGTGGCACAGAATTATGCTGTGGAAACATCTGAACTGGTGGTTCCTCTGTCTCTCCCCTGAGATCTGGGCTTCCACCAGCTCAAAGTGCCACCCTCTGGCACAGCCACAGAAGCCACCAGGACCATCCCATCCTATGCCAGCTCACACTACCAGGGTTTGGGTGTCAAGGAAGAGAACAGAGGGATGAGTGTCTTACCATCCCACAGATGCAGATAGTGTGATGTAAGGTACCTCAGCTCCTTTCCTGACCCCCAGTCTTTGGAAGAGGTCCTCCAAACTTCACAGCCGTTGGTGAGCAAAGCGTTTCACTACCTGCACCAAGTCCATGGATCTGGTGGGACTGAAGCCTAATGAGTTCAGACAACAACAGGATTAGATATAAAAATAAGCACATACCGAAGCAGTTGGCTAAATCGGGCTTTGAAAATCCTAGGGAAAAATAAATAAATAAAGGCACTCCAGCAGAACTCCGGTCACTCAGCCAAAAAAGCAAGCAAAGTGGTTTTTCCTTACTTGGTGCGCCAGAAAGTACTACCGAGTAGCACAATGTCTTCCACAGCTCTCCAAAAATACCAGTCAGCACCTGCAACCACAAACCTGCTGCGTGCCCAGGAGTTTCAGGCAACCTTCTCTCTCCTGCATTTTGCCAAGGGCAGACCCTTAGCAAGTGTTTTGTAGGGAGCATGTTTCTCACACAGGACAGCCAGAGCCCATTCCCTTATGAAAGGTAGATTTTGCTTGGTGTTCAGGCATGAAGAGCCTGCATGATAGAAAACCATCTCCCTAGAACAGAGCAAGCAGAGCTGGCCACACCACGTAAGATCAGCAGAGCATCAAGATGCTGCCTGCTTGCCATGATTAATTGGGATCTGCTGCTGATCCAAGCAGGTGTCCCCAAAGATGTGACTGCAGATAGTCCTGTGGCTAACAACTCCTTGTAGATGCATCTGTCCAGGTGATCCTGGGCTTCCCACTGCCAGAGGGCAGGGTGAGATGGGATACTGGGAAGAAATTCTTCCCTGTGAGGGTGGTGAGGCCCTGGCACAGGGTCCAGAGAAGCTGTGGCTCTGCCTATGGCAGGGTGTTGTAACAAGATGGTCTTTAAGGTCCCTTGCAACCCAAATCACTTTACGATTCAGAAAATGGAGAAAGCAAAGCTCTGCAGCTTTCACCTGCTATGGAGGACTCAGTGGCATCATGCTGGGGAGGGACCAGTCACCTTCAGGGGCTGCAGGTTCACCTGATTAGGTTTGTCTTGGGGTCCTTCCTCTACAAGCTTCTGTTTTCCCCAGACCACAGGGAGCCCTGCATGAGGTCAAGGCTCCACCATGCTCAGCACTGCAGATAAACACACCTAAGGGTGAGCTCTGACCCTCAGAGATAGGTACAACAGGAGAGGAGGCACCAAGTTCTGGGCAAAACACAGCGCTGAAAGCCAGATCATTATTTAACTGCTTTGTTTAAACAAAATTTACATTTTGTTTAACTGCCTGAACTACAATATATTCTTTTATACTCCAAAAGCACAGGTTTTTACTAATGTGGAGGAAAAAAAAATTCACGAATTTCTCACAGTCCTCGCAGCCTCTCCATATCGACACTGGGAATGCAGGCTGAAAGCATCCTCGATTTCTCTTACAGCGTCCCTTTCCAGCTAGGAGGCAGATGGAAGCTAACACCCAGCCCTGCCTCGACTCGAGTCAACAGAGAAATTAAAAAATGCAAGTTGGCAGCTTCAAGTGCTATAAAGACATGAGTTTTGGGGGATGAGAGAGAAAGCCAATAAGGCAAAATGCAGATATGTGTTGGGTGGGGGAGAATTTCAATTGCACAGCAAATAGCAAAACGGGACAAAGGGAAAGGTTTCTCCATTGCACAAGAGGATTTGCGTGCAGCAGGAGTGAGGCGGGAGCAGGATCGTGCTGACAAGGAGAACAGTGCAAACACCCACAACTGCATCACAGATGCAGGGAGAGCCCTGGAGGAAATCAGGCTGTGATCCATGAAGTGTACGAAGGTAAAAAAGAGCTTCCTGTAGTCCTGGGAGCCAGAGGGCTGCTGGGTGAAAACACAGCGCTGTTTCCTCCCTCTTCAGAGACATGGAGTTCTCTGTCTTCTCACGTTCCTCGCCGCATCGGTTGCATGATGGATGGAGGAACAAGCCACTGCGCCAACAAAAGGAATAAATAGATGACTGCATCAGGAGTCACCTCTGAAATCGCAGGCAGAGAGGAAACAAGCAGCGAATTTCCAGCAGGCAGTGACCGTGGTACTGCCCAGCTCCACTTCCCCTGCCAAGAGAAAACAATCAAGTCATTTAGTGCCAAACCATGCCTGAGGCAGCGTCAGCAGCCATCAGGAAAGCCACAGGGCTGGTCTCCTGTCCAGCTCCGTCCCATCCGGTTTGGAAGAGATGCACAATGAGGAAACCAAGGGGAAGAGAGCGGGGAGAAGGACCTTCCTGATTGCTGCACTTGCAGCAGCTCAGGAAAGAGTCTTGTGCTCACAGGCAGCTCCAAGGAGACCAGTGTCCTCCTCTGGGCAAGGATGGAGGGAGCCAGATGTACCCCAAGCTGAAGGAGCTGTCACAGCTCCGGCAGGGGTGGGAAATGGGGGGAAGGGGGTGTGGGAAAACCAGCACAAGGGAAACTGTGGCAGAAAGAAGCTGACCTATTAAAAGTGGAGAGAAAAAAAGGAAGAGAAGTGCAGGGAGAGGCTGCCAGGGCAACCACAACCCATCCTAGGGCAAGGCTCCTGCTTCCCCTAGCCCCTAAGCCACTAAACCAGGCAATCAAAGGGAAATCACAGCACAGGCCTTTCCTTCCTCCTTCATATCACCCACCTGTTAGTTTAAAGGTTCATGAGATATTACACTGTCATTGCAGACAGCCCTTCGGGGGGCTGATTTCCACCTGTGCTGCAGCTCCAAAGCTGCTTTTTCAACTTCACCACTGCAACAATATGGACCCAGTGGAAGAGGGAGATTTTAGAGCATAAAAGCTAAGCCCCTTAGGCTGTCGCAGGCCTCCAGCATCTGCAGTTTGAGGCACGCTGAAAGCCTTGTGCAAAGCTGGCAGGAGAGATCTATGTGTTCCAGGCACTGCCCAGCCTGGGGACGCTGCCATCAGCACTTGCCTCCCGACAAGTGACAGTGAACGGCCCTGATTCAGGGAGACAAGGCAAAACACAAGAGCTTCACATGGCCTCCAACAGCTGGGCCACCCATGGTTTTAACCATCCTTTGCTTTTCCCACCCAGAGAGGGAGTCACAGAATCACTGAGGTTGGAAGAGACCTCCAAGACTTTCGAGTCCAAACCGTTCCTGATCCTCACCTCATCACCCAGCCCAGAGCACTGACTACCATATCCAGTCATTCCCTGAGATCAATGCCAGTCAATGCCAGGGATGGGAGAGAGACACAGTAGAAGAAAGGCTGAAGGTCTTGTCCACCTGCATGGCAGGGCATTTTTCTGCCAATCCCCGGCCGCTTTCCCAAAGCCAAGCAACCCAGCAGGATCCGCTAAGGAAAGAGCTGGCAGAGCAATCTATTTGCTATTTTCAATGCTATGAGAGCTTTTAGGACTCAACTAGTTGTGCAGTTAGGAATACTACCCATGTTTTAATAACTTTTAGAGATGGCTGTCTCCTTCACAGTTCATTTCCATCTTTCCATGAAATAAAGGCGTTATCTATGGATGTTTCTTGCTGCTGCATAATTGGCAATATTGCCATTTATTTGAGAGCATGCTGGAGTGTGACCATGAGCCATAAATCAAGGCTGGAGCAGCCAAGCAGCCAGCAGAGAAGATTTTTCAGAGGCACTGGTTTTTGCACAAACACTATCCATGAACTTCTCCTCTCCACACAGCACAGTCTCAAATTAGAATGACATTAATATGGCAAGGGCAGATTTTGACACAAGCCATGCTAAGGAAATGCTGCATCGGCAGCAAGTGGCACGCCAGGGACAGGGAGGAAAGAAAGGAACTGGAATGAGCATGATGGGTTCCCCCCCACCTTCACTTGCTTTCATGGGGAAGAGTTCTGCTAGGTGTAAATGGACTAAATATTACAGGCCGGTAAGAAAGAAAAAATTCATTAAATCATAAATCTTTTGGAAAGGGGATCTACTGGGGAGATTATATTCACTTTTCGTGGACATAGTAATTCAACGGTGGCATATCATATTGTTCTCTGTGGGGGAAAAAGACATATTGTTTTAAAGTATGATGTTTAGAGCACTCCTTTAGGAAGGAAAGCAAATATAATCTTGGCAAGGGAAACCGACTGCATGAGCACTGAGGAAGGGACATTAAACACAGGGCCCAAGTTCCAGCTGCTGAAAGTCAGAGTAGCTTGACTGGAGTTACTGGAGCTAAGCCCATGCATGGGAGCTGGGAATGAGAGTCACCCCCATTTAGCAGCAACTCCTTGAAAATATTAAGTCAATGAAAAAAAAGGGTGGGACTGGTCTCATGGACCCCTTCTGCAGATATGGTAGGGCTTGGCTTCCCACCTCTTTCCTGACCCCACAAGTCTTGTGGTCCTTTGAAACAGGGGCATCCCTCCTACCTCCGTACTTTTAACACGGTGGTCATCACAGCCTCACGGATGATGTGAGTTTGGATTCTTCTAGCTTGGCTCCAGAAACGGAGGACACTGGGATGAGGCTTCTGCCCACTGTGTTTGTTCTCCAGATACTCCACCTAAGCACAAGTCCCTGATGAGCCCCGCTGCCTCCTGGAGTCTATCTTCCCTCACGAGAAAGCTGTGGATTGTAACAAAAACTCGCACAATCCCTACGGGAAGGTGTTCAGCAAACACACGACTTACTGTACAGTAACCGCTCATGCCCTTGTCCTTCCTCTGTGGCAGACTCACCATCCAAAGTAGTTTATTCCAAGGGAAGCAGAGAAGGCAGCTTAAGCTTTCTGTAAAAGATAACAGCAACCACTGAGCAGTTCTTGGGCCCTAAAACAATTCATGCCCCTTTGACCATGTCACACTCTCAGCCAGTTCAAGCACAGATAACCTACGTTTACCCACGAGAAAAGGTGGGATTTGCTTATCACCCAAACTGCATAGGTCACTGTACACAGTGGACTTCCCACTTCTCTCCTTCCCTTTGCCCAGTATCTCACAGACAGCTTCCCCACCTGTCCCAACGAGGTGTGAAATTTGGGACATCACAAAACTGCACACGGGGCTGTTCCCAGGTCATTACATGACTAGATAAAATAAAAAAGGGCCAATGAAACATTAACCACAGACAGTCAAAACAACAAAGTCAGCACACAACAAACCACAGACTCTTAATGCAACATTAAGTCAGTTGTACCTTAGTTGTGTATTTGCCTCGTGTATCCAATACCTGCTTGAGATGAAAAATGCTAGTAAGGCTTTATTTTTTTTCCATATCTGGGCCAAGTTCCCAGTTGCAACAAGCAATTTATAGCAGCCAAGCACATGGACATTTAATTTCTGTTGCTGGGGTCTTTAACACTGGATTGTTCAAGGCACACTGGCAGCAGCTTATGGACCAGTGTTGTAGGTAGCCAGAAAGGTCTTAGACTACTCAAATTATCCAATGTGAGTATGAGAAGGAAGCAGTCTGAGCTTTAGCTTCTGTCCAGGGCCCCTGGAAAGTTAATCCTATCTGATTACACCACTTTTTCTTTTTCTTTTCCCCTCATAAAAGAAATAAACAGTCTATTGTACCAAACATAAGGCTGCTTTCTTTTGAAGGAAGATTTATCATCCAGGATAAATCCATGAGTTCATTCAATTTTTTGCCCCAGTCCTCAAAGCTGTGTTTTTCACTTCATGATATAATATCAGTTGGTTCTGCCTCTGTGCCAGGCAGCCCCAAAAACAGATCCCACTTTTCCCTAAAAGAAAAAAAATAAAAGAATGCAGATCATCTCAGCAGTAGCTTAAAGCCTGCGCAGCAAATTCCACACGGGCACATTAGAACCATGCAAACATATCCACAAGGATTTAGGACTGGCTTCCCCTCAGAGCACAAACATCAGGAATGCAACAGGGCTTGGAGCAACCTGGTCTAGTGGAAGGTGTCCCTGCCCATGGCAGGGGGTGGAATGGGATGAGCTTTAAGGTCCCTTCAAACCCAAGCTATTCAGTGGTTTTATGGTTTGACATTGCTTAATGAAGAGAAGAGACTGGGAGGTGACAAAATCTTCTGTGAGTTGCCCCAGGAGAGGCTCCAGCTCTGCAATAAGAAGGACCGCTCAATGCCTTCTCTGCACCAACAGGGGCTCTGTTGTACTGAGCCCAAACCTTGAACTCACTACAATGTCACTCTGTCTTTGGATCCAATATCCTGTGGGGGAATCTTCTGGGAATGTATTTTGGTTCAGACTTGGGTCAAGGAGAGTTGACTTGACCTGAAAATAAATCCAGGCAATCTCAAGCTGAAGAGCTATTGACTACTGTTTGCAATACAATAAAGCGAGCAGATCAAACTCAGCTGAAAGCCAGGGTTAACATAAATCCAGGGAGAAAGGGGAACAAGAAAATTCATTCACCACCATGACAAAGGGGACTTCTTTTGCATTGGCAGAATTCAGAGCAGGGACTGAAAGTACTTCCCAGGCAGCATTTTAAGTGTCCCACATGGTGTGTGTTGTTTAGCTGTGCAGAGATCTCCAATACACTGGGAGGAAGATTAGAAGTGTGTGACTCCATGTGTGTGTGTCCCTATGTGTGTATGTGTGTGTGTGAAAAAGGGGTGGCGGCCTTTTTTTTTTTTTTTTCATTTTTAACGTCACTCACAGGAGTTCCTCTGCTCGCACACAGGGCAGCTTTTGTGAGAGCTATTTTATATGGATCCCCAAGGAAAGGTCTCAGTGCTGGGCTCTGAGCACTATTGTGTGCGTGTGTGAGCAATAACTCTTGGCAACTTTGGGTTTACAGTCCAGGAGAAATGCTGGTTGTACTCGCTGCAGCTCTGGGATGAAATCTTCTCCTGGCTCATGCTAAAGGGAGTTGTACCACTGCCTTAACTGAAGTTAGCCTTTCTCCTCTCCCAGGAGCTTTTATAATGTGTCTTAGATAAAGCAAGTTTTAATTCAGCTGATAGTTCCCAGGTCTGTACTGCAGGGAGCCTGGGAGATGCTCCCTGCCCACACTGCAATACATCCTCAGAAAAAAGTGAACAATCCCCTCTGACTCTTCTCGTTCCCAGATCCAGAAGCAGCAGCTTGACTCTACAGCCCTTTGCCCGTAACATATATCCCACTCAGTAAATTTTCCAGCTTCTGGTTGTACAGCAAACACTCAGAAGGATCCTCTGTCCACCCAGCAGCCAAAACAGAGTAATTTGGAAATTTTACCAAAGTTACAACTTTACCAGCAAAGCTGTCCTACAAGGCATCCTGAAGAACAAACTGTGGGTCATAACAGGATCTACTGATCCTTGGACATGACCTTTTTATGTCCATGCTAAGTATCTTCAGAGCTCTCCTCAGCACAAGCTTGTGCATGTTCCCAGTCCAGAGCAGCTGGTTCATCTCAGGGTAAATATTGAATGTAGTTTAGTCCTTCTGCTGGCATTCATTACCCATTCAATTTTACAAAAAGGAACTGGTCAAATCCCCTAGTCTTCCCAGACAAGATGGACCAGGGTAGCTGCTTTCAGGAGATAAAGGCAGCCTCTGTGGGAACACAAGTGCCACATTCCTCAACTGAGTGCAACTATTTCTAAACACAGATCTCAGGGAAAGCTGCGTATTTATTTTTTCTATTGCATTAAACCCCATTTTATTAACCATCTTGTACTTTAATGTAGATGATGCCTTTGTTTATAGAATAAATTATGCTGTTTCTTCCCGTCTCCCACTGTGATTGCATGATTCCTGGTCAGATTGTATAATGTTTGATCTAAGAATGTATAAACTCCACTAAACAAAGCTGCAATAGAAAGTTGAATAATAAGTGGAGACTCCAGCCTCTCTTGGGGGAAAAAAAGGTGAGTTTGACAAAGTAACATGCTGAGAGAGCCTGGGAATCTTTCCGATGAAATAAAGCATTTTAAGAGGGTCTCAATATTCAAACTCAGCATTTCAAATCCGCACCCTTCAAAACTGACAGCAACTTCACCCCAGACTCAAGCAAATTCTTCACAAATTGGGATTTCTTTTACCACTGTGTGAAAATTAACACTTTCACTTGCAATTAGCAGCAACACAGCCCTGCTTACGCTTCTGCTCCAGAAATAAGTCGCACGTGAATATTCACAGCCAAGCAATGCCATCTCACAGAAACTCTCTAGTGCTAGGAAGGTATTGAGTGCATTGCAGCCACAGTATCTGAGCCCTTCCTGCACAGTCCGGCAGCTCACATCCATAAATTTAATTGGAAAAGAAGGAGAATTATGGATTTCAAATCATAAGCTTGATGGGGAGGGAGTTAAGCTGTTCTTTTAATGAAGCAAACAGTTTACAGCTTAAAGCTGTGGCTATTTCAGCTATCTCTTTCCTGACCAGTGCAATAAAGCCTGAAGCAGGACAAAAAAATTCAAGGAAGGGAAGTCAGTAAGGGATGTTCACTAAGAAGAAGGTGGGAAAACCTCGGTACTACCTCATGAATAGTCACATTTCCAAGCACACAAAGAAACCCTTAGCAAAGCAGTTGTTACGGGTTTGGGTTTTGTCAATCTGGTTTTTTTCCCCTCCCTTGTGAGGGCATTTGGTTTCCATCCCACTCACCCCCATTCCCGCTCAGCCAGGGGTTGGTTCCCAGCGCGGTGCCACTGCTTCGTGCCACGCATCCGTCCCGCCGTGCCGGTGCCAGTGGGGCTGTGCTGTGCCATGCCCTGTGTGGGCAGGGGCAGCGCTGCCCTGGGCTGGCAGTGCACAGGCACAGCTGATGTCGAGTTTCCAACGCTGGGAATTGCGGGCTCCCTCTGTCCCGCGTCCCGCTCTCGAGGTGTCTGCAGCATCTGCTGCCATCTGCCTGGATTTCAGCTCGACCTCAGTGGAGGACAACTTCATACATAGAGGTTTTTCCTCCCTCTTCTCCATGCAAGGGTCTAGTGGGATTGTTTGTCTTCTTTTCCCCTCACTTCATCGGCTTGCCGAGGGAGCCCACGACTGCCAACACCATCTTTCTGTGCCTACAGAGACCAGAGACTGATTAATCAATTCTAAAAGGGACCGAATTTTACTTCTGTTGCCTCCAGGTTGTTCAGTGGTGTTTTTTTTCCTCTTTGGAGATACTGCTTTTCTTGTGTGTGTTGTTTTTTTTTTTGAGATATATATATAGTGGACATTTATATACATAACTAATAAAGGAATGGGTATTTCTTTTCTTTCTGTATCTTGTGGTCTTGCGTCCTTAAGTTTAAATTGCACAGCCGTTTCTAAATTGGGACAGCAGTGAAAGCCAAAGTTACAAGCTCAGTTACCAACCAGACCTGATGCACAGACTCTGCCTAGAACTTTAAAAATCCAAGCAACATGTCATTCCTTGGTGGTGTTCCATCTTCAAGCCTGTCTGAAGTCATCCTCAGGATCTAATGGGTGGTGTTACATGATGGACTAGAAAGCCAGAAGCCACTGTGCCCCACCCTTTGCAGGAAGGATGGCCCATCTTCTCCTCCTTCTGAAAGACTTTTCCTTTCCAGGGTTTGCTCCAGCACCTTCCAGCTGCACCAAGGCACCAAACAAAAAGAAAATAACTGTATTCCAATCATGATATTACTGGCACTCAGAAAAAGAACATTCCCTGAGGCTTCTTTCCACTCTCTAAATAGCCAAAAAGTTGTTCTCCACCAGAATAGCTTTCAAATGAAAGGCTAGAAAGATGTAGAGTTGATCTCAAGTCTCTTAATGTAAATTCAGGGAGCCCTTGCTGTTCTCAAGAAAACCAAGAGAACAGAAAGCAGAGAACCATGCTCCTCTGAGTTTAAAATACTTTTTAAAATTGGATGCCAGGAAGGTGAGCAAAAATTATGTTTGAAAGAAGAGAGTGGCTACTTAAGGGATGGAAAGACAGATTGTGTTTACAAAGTCATGGGATAAATTTAACATGCCTAATCTGAAACGAATTGAGAACCAATTAGGCACCCAAAATGAAACAAACACTTGAGCCATTTATTAACTCTTGCTTGGAGTAAGAGCAAAAACCCAGTTTTAAAAGCAAGTTCAGACAGCTCTGGAAAATGCCTTCTTACTTTGCAGAGAATTTTGTAGGGATAAACCAGGTAGTAAAGTTCTTGCCAGCAGTTGTTTTGCTCGACTGCCTTAAAAAGCAAACAAATAAACAAAAAAAATCCCAAAACAAAGCCTTGTGATGCCTGATGGAAACTTGAGGCCAGTCCTGGAAAATTCCCAAGCCCACCAATAGAGTTGGTGGGGAGTGTTCCAACAGACAGGCTTTAGATAGAAAGAAGGTTTTCTGACTAAAAAAAATCTTAGGTTTCATGGAAATATTTTAGACTTCCAGCAGGACAAAAATTGAAGGAACTACATCTTAATTTTCAGGCAAGGTTAAGTCATCATTTGGTCTAGATCAGCTGCTACTCCCCACCCTTTGAGGGTGATGTTTTCTGCTGGAGCTCCATTAGTACGATCTGTCCAACCCTCTCCCAGGAGAGACATTGCTTCATTGGCATCCCTCCTGTATCCCGAGAAACACAGTCCAGCCAGAGGAGAACAGAGGCAGCTGCTCCAGGCTCTTGCACAGAAACAGGAGAAGTTAATCATGTTCTTGACAGGAAGAAGAAAAAGATACACTTGGTTTTGAGGCTGTGCTGATGAGTTGGGATGCTGATGTCGAGTGGTGTAATCGTCACACACCCACAGCTGGCTCCAGGAGCAAGGGTGGGAAATTGAGGGATTATTGCACAGAGCCAGGAGACAGAGCTTTAAGCTGCAGGATTGCCAAAAGCCCAGCTTCAATTTGCGCCGACCAGGATCCCCCAACGAGCAATTAATGGCCAGATGGATGAAAGGGAGGGCAAAAGGCACTTCCAATCGGTCTGCAAGATCTTTACCGAGCAGATAATTGTTCGAGGCAAGAGGCCCACACATCAGGGGTGATTAGACTTGCAAAACAGATGTTACATACGATTTCAAGGCTTTCCTCGTTCATCAAGGCATTTTTGTCTATTCAGGATTTAGGCATGAAGTATTTATTAGCACAGATAGGTGTCTGGGTAGCAGGGAAAGCCGGCCGTGGTACAGCAAACACGTGGTGTCCATGACCAGCCCCTCTAGAACAACTTCCTTGTGCGATGAGGACATGCCATGAGGGCAGAAGCAAATCAAGAATGAATTTAGGGCAGTCCCTGGGACTTATAATTGGTCTCACAAGTGTGCACAGTGTGTTTGCACAGAGCAAAAGGTGCTGTTCACTGCATTTGGGCTGTAACTATCAATAATCCTTTGTGATTGCCCAGGAGTTCAGGGCAGGTCAACACGCCACAAACAATTCCTTTGCTCCAGAGATGAGCGTTCTGCCGTGACTGGTATTTACTCCATGCCCTGAGCCATACGACCACTATTAGTTCTGCATCAGCTAATCCAAGCAGATGGGGGCACGCTGATGGTATCTCAAGCCCTCAGGATTGTTTTGTTGAAGGACCATCATGCGCTGCCCTACCTACAAGGATATGCTGGCATTCCATAAGCAAGCCTGAAGGAGTGCTGAGCTAGAAATAAAGACTATTCCTCTGTATTTACTTACTGAACAGCAATCTCTTGGCCTTTCCACTCAAGAAAAACTTATCTTCATAAGATTTCAACCAGTGTTTACATCCCCATAACAAATCCACTCAGAACTTTAACAGAGGAATGAGACAGATTAAGTGGCTGTGAGTGTTTTAGAGGTCAGTGAAATCAACAGAACAAATTTTGTGTTGGGCTTCTCTCAAATAATGCAAAACAGAGCCATTTATTTTCTCTCAAAAAGTATCTGGGATGACATAACCCTGCTCTTACCAGCAAGAGGCAACTGAGGCTTTTCACCCCTTGCATAAATTTGGTCATTGAGGTATTCTCCAAGTTACACCTTAAACTCCAGACTTTGAAACAGTTCCTTTTGGAATCCTTTGAGACCTGAGGTTACCAGCTTAACAAATGGCCTATCAAGTACTTAAACAGAAAGAGGGTAAAACAACACTCCTCAGAGTCAAAAACATGGCTCGGCTGAAGATAAGACCAATTGCGTTTGGCCGAGTCATGCAAGGTTAGGTCTGGACAAACCCACGCTTAGAACCAACTGTACAGCTGTGCAACTTTAAAATACACCTGACTGCATCCACAGAGAATGACACTGAGAAAAAAGAATTGTTCACTGAGCCTTGCATGATAAAACCCAAGCTGAGTCCTACCACCAGCAGTACTTGGCAAAGATCACTCTACATAGTCCCCAGTGAGGCCCCCAGGAAGATTCAAGAAGCAAAATTACTGTGTTTATAACCTTTTTAGGAGCTTCAAACTTGCCACGTAGGTTCAGGGAAGTCTTAGACTTATTCCTACCTTCCTGCAGATACAAGGGTTTTCATATGAGCCTGGTGCATGTCAGTGCCATCTGTAAGGACTCTCATTCCTGGATATTCACAAATGTTTTATTGCACAGCTGAAGAACATGAGAAGAAATAAATTACGAAGCATCATGAGCAATCATGCACTCCTATGAGGCACTTAAGGTACTCATAGGAATAATTTACATTATTGCATTACAAAATCCCATGTTCTTTAAAGTGATGCTGATGCTGCAGAAAATTATGTATCAATACTGCAGAGGGCTTTCAAAATTGCTGTTCATGAGTGGGCTACGATGTCCAAGTTAAACATGAGGGTTGCATGCCTACAAACCAGCTAGGTTCTTGCCTTCTTTTTAGGCTGTCAAATCAATGCAGAAATAGCTTCCAAAAGAGTTCAGAAGATGTAGGCGCACCCCAAAAACCTCAGAAATTGTGCCTGCTCTGACAGACATAAAGCCATCTGAACTACTGAGAAGCAGCAAAGCTTTGACATGCGGAGAGTCATAGGCTTCTGGTGACACAGAGCTATTAGCAGCTGCCTAATTCATTATGCTCAGCCATCCTTAGAAGACTATAAATCAATACCCCAGACACAGCTACAAGCTGAGCCCATGTGTCAGGACATTCCATCACCCCCTTGGTGTGGGATAACACGTTGCTTGTTCCTGCAACACAGAGTGAAGGAAGGGAGCCAGCAACACAAAACCTTTAGGTTGCTGCTGTGGGTCTGGAGAGCACCGGGCAGCCTGGATTTTGTTCCCTCTGGGTGAGCACAAATGCTGCTGGTGGGTATTTGCCATGGCCCTGCCTGGCCATGCTGACATCATCAGCCTGCTGTCGGAATGATGACTGCAACAAGCACTGCCTCCACTCATACCCAACAGTAACTTATACAGGAGCATCCCTTCAGCATGACAGTATCCTCACAAATTGCACAGGAAAAGCATCTTTAAGCAGAGCATTTTAATATTGATCAACCCAAGGAATCTGTGTTTGCAATGGATGAAAAAAGGCTTTAAGCACATCCAACAGGATCACTGTCGTCCAAGGCTTTGGATGTCTTTGTTGCCCTATCAAGACACTACACTGACCCGCTGGGCTCATCCCCCTCAATGCCGCAGGCTGGCTCCAGCCGCTTTGCACTGCTGTCTAAGGAATTATCACAGAAGACTTCATGCAATTAGGCCTCAAAAAATGGGGAGGTCAGTCCTCCAGGGGGACTGAGCCTTTGCCTCATGAAAGCAACTTCAGCCTTTGCTTTCATGGCACAAGGTGCTTTTTTTTTTACCCTGAGGATTTATATCAAAGCAAGACACTAGTCGAGACGCTGCAAGCCACTGTAGTTTGTACCTCTTTGTAGCTTATCAAGGTGAATATCAGTGAAAAGAAAAAAAACCAAAAACCTCCAAGGTGACCAGGCACAGAGATGGCCATCTAAAGTTACGTACTTTGGGCACAAGAAAAATAAAAAACCCACCCCTCTGTTTTTAGTAAAAGCAAACCTGGTCTGTCTCCGCAACAGGACTCCATTTAGAAATCGGCAAGGGGAGTGTAATGAGCTGCACAAAACCAGCCACGGCATTCCTCCCTCAGACCCAAACCTCCCTAGGATCCACCACCTGTCTGAAGCAGCCTGGCCAAACACAGCCCATCCCAGGGCCACGGGACCTTCCACTCACCATTTCCAGTTCCCTCGTAGCTGGCCCTGGGAGAGGATTTGTTTTTAAGGTGATGTTTCTCAGGGTGGCTCCAGCACTTTATGGGATTCCAGGTACACGCTGCGAGCTGCTGATCCTGCACACAAGAAATAACAGGGGGATGATGTAGAGGGATAATATTTGTATTGAATGTATGTTTTTCAAGAGCATGCTTCAAACCCAGCTGTGTAAACAAAGTAAGAAAGGAAAAGTATCTCTGGTGAAGCCCAGCTCTGCAGCAGATGAGGTCAACCTCAGCTCAAGAACACGGATGGTGGATGAGACAAACTCAAGGCTCTGGACAGCACACTCGTTTTTCCTGCTCCTTCCATTCCTGGCCCTCCGTAATTTCTGTAGTCTCTGAATTTGGGGCATCCTAAAAATAAAAAGCCTGCAATGTTGTGACTGCTTTAAATAATCCCTACTGAACCCAGGCTGCTGCATCTAGCATGTCCAACCCACCTGGATAGGAACTAGTGTTCCAGCAGGATGTGCCATCGGAATGGAGATGACACTACCATGCCAGCAGCCACTTCTTACCCCGCCCAAGGTGAAATCCTAAAGCTGACAAGACTAAAGAGAGGAGACGGGAGATATCACTTCACCACCCCCTTCAGCATCTTCCTCTGAAAAGCCAAAGGCTTTTTGTATGGTAAAAACATCTCTTGCATTTCCTCTGGCCATGAAAAACAACAACAAATTGAGAGACAGGGAAAAATTAAAGCTTTCAAAATTTGCAGCTGACACACCCACTGAATAGAGCCAAGCCATTCCTAAAAAAAACCCACCCGAAAGGGAAATAGTTATCTAGAGAAAAAACCCCTACATATTGCCTTTTGACTGGGATAGACTCCTACAATGTATATTTTTACAAGCATTCCAGAAAATGTGGTCCAATCCTTCCCTTTTCCTCTTGGATATGACACTTATTCCAAACTGAAGACAAAGAAAAGCTGAATATCTTTCAGCTTGAATGACTGCTGGGTTTCACTACAGAGGTTTTATCCAAAACAATTCCTAAACATCTTCACTCAGCAAAAGAGGGCTGAGCTTGTAACTTCTTATTGTGCTTTACATTTTTATTGCATCTGTGAAATGAAGACACTATAAAATAAGTTAAATCTTAATCCCTTTTTTCCCCTGTGTTCAGGGGAAATAACAGGATGAACTAAAATTTACAGATAAAACACATATTTAGCGTTATGCAGGGCTAAAGTTCTTCATTGCTGGAGCCAGACATTTCCTTACTGTGGCTGATCCAGTCTACAAAATTTTCTTCAACTTTTAGTTTGGATATGAAACTAAATATTCCAGTAATACAGAGAACAGAAACATTTGTAAAATGTCCATCCTTTCTGGCTTCACCAACATGCAGGAATTGTCAGAAAACAACAGAGAAAATGAGAAACTGATTCTTGGCTGAAATACAATGAAGTTGTGGCTCTCCCTTCACTTCCAGAGCTTTTTTACACAGATTTTATTTGATTAACTCAATTACACGTCACACTGGAGAGAAGTTGGTGAATTAGCTTGGCTTGTGCCTGTTATGTCAGGGTGGTTTGGCCTGGCAGAGAAAGATGAGGACAAGATGTGGTATTTAATGTGAATTGTTTAGGAATGGGCCTCATTATTCCAGGAGGGGAAGATGGCTGCAGTAAGGAAATCTGAGGGCAGAGCTCCCCATGGCCACCACTCTGGCATCTGGGTGCAATTCCCTGCACAGTGCTCATGTGCTAATGTATTTTTCCAAAACCCACAGAAGTTTTGTGGACATTTTGAACACTGGGAAGGGCAGAGAGATGTCAATATCTTGAATGAGGTGGGTTTTTTTAACCCCTCGCTGGGATAAATTTGGGCCTTATTATTTCCAGTTCTTATCATAATACCAGCACTCGAACACCGCAGAAGGTTGTGACACAGCCAAACCTGCCTGTGCAAGTAGAGAGCAATTGCTTTCCTCTCTTCCAAGATGAGAGCTTTAGGGGCATCCACCCTAACAGAGCATCAAGTGCCAGAGGGACAGATTGTCACAGTTCCTAATAACCTCTGTCATCTTTAGATCCATGGGAACTAATCCCCTCTGGACAGAAAACCTTCCAGTACTCATTTGACACGGGACAAAATCAGGGGCAAGTCCAAAGGCTTCACCTGACTTCAGAAAGGGACAATTATCTGCATGCTAATGGTGGTGCCTGCAAGGCCCATGGTCACACTGAGATGGATAAAAACCTTGGAAAACACAACAGTGCCACCGCTCCTTTAAGCTTCGTTACTCCAAGACTGCTAATAAACTGGGGACAGTGGCTCTCAGAGGGCCCAGTGGTCCCTTTTCAGCTGACTGAAACACAAATCCTTCAGGAAGAGAAGAAATTGTTCAGCTCTCTAAAACCAAGGGGTTTTTTTGGGGCTTCCAGCATCTCTTGGTAAAGCAACACACTTACAGAAAATGAAAAACCAAATGAGCAAAGTCAAACCCGAGGCTTTGTTTGCTTTAGAGCAAAGGAACCAGCCCCCAGAAGTGTAACCTTATCTTGTGCCTCTAACAGGAAGGATTCCTGTCTTTGCCTTGCTCCTAGACTTTCCTCCACCTGGGCTGGCTTCCAGAGGGTACTCCTCTGGCCACATGAAAGGCTTTTTGCACCCCTCCACGGCACCAACCTTTACTACAGCCTAAAAGTCAGACTGGCTATTAGATCCCTTCCTGCTAGATCTGAGCTCAGGCTGCTCAGCCTTAAGTCTCCAACATGGACCTTAAATGTACCGTGAAAAAACCTGGAAACAGAGGCACTTAGGGTTTTAATAAATGGAGATTTACTTAATTTGAAGCTCAACATCAGATTTCTGCTGTATGTAAAGTAAATACCATCCATTAATGAAGAAAAGACAGGATTTTTTTTTTTCATTAAAAAAAAACCACAAGAAAATTACAAGCTACAGCCTGTAGCTTTCTAAGGATTGTTTTTACTACATTATACATCTACCTATTTTCAGTCATGGAAATGCATTAGACTGGGGAAAAAAATTACTGTTCCAGAGCTATGCAGCCTTTTTCTTCAGTTTTATAGAAACGATGTTGAGTCCAGACTACCCAAGGTGAGACACATCAGGGATGTTCCTATAGCTTAGCACTGTGCAGATCCCTGTCCCAAGTCAGCTCCCACCTCCCCACTGCTGGGGCAGGTAGAAGTGGGTAAACCAGACAGACCAAGCAGAGTGTGGGGAACAAGCCAGAAAAGGTGATGGAAATTTTATAAAACACAAGCAAAAAAAGAGCAATCAAAGGTTCCTGATGGGTTTTCCAGCTGATATCAAATGACTGCACCAGCTGGTTGCCAGTGGATATAATCCATACAGAAACCAGAGCTCTGGTTTCTGTCAGTCACAGCGAGAGGGAATGGGCTGAGCCCCACATGAGGGCTGAAACTGGTTTTGAGGAAGGCATTCCCAAGGCAAGCCAACTCTTCTTTCCACACACCAGTAAGGGACACCTGCTTATCACCAGCACTTCTGTGCTGGCCAAGGATGGCACATGATGGCCCACAGTGCCCAGGGCTGGTGCCCACACAGAGAGAACAGACACTCCTGTGTCTCTGACAGCAGAAAGTAATACAAATCCTCAACTGCACCCTTTTACATGTGTTTTAACCTTATTCCTCCCACTCCATTTGCCTGTCCAGACTTCCCCACCATCCACTTCCCACAGCACTTCCCACAGCTCCCATCTCCGTGACCTTTCTGTTGTCCTGCTCCCCCCACCTTTATATATGAACACCACCTGTAAAATCCAGCCTCAGTCGGATCTCCCTGACCTATGCACCACACAAAAATTCCTCCTGCCAACATCAGACATGCTTGAATTAGCAAGGAAATGAAAACAAGCCACGGGAAAGAAGCAGGCTGGGGAAAGGTGGAGATGGAATGCTAAGCAATCATGTCAAGTCACCGCCAGCCACATCCCATTACCCGTGTCTCCCTGTGTCAAAACAGCATTGCTATAGCCAAGGAAGAATCCTACATGCCCAACTCTGCAGAACTTTGGACTCTTCTGTGGGCCACAGGCTGCTTCAAGGCATTGGCAGCCTGTGGCTCCACATCCCACAGCTCCACAGCTATATACCCAGAGACCCCAGAAGCCACCCAAGGCAGAACCTTAGAAAACTACCCCTTTCAAAGAGGCTTTACAAAGTTACTGTGCAGCTGGGAGAAAGGGGGATGAGGAGAAATTAATGAATTTTGTTTGGTAGTAAAAAACTTGAAAGGTTCTGATAAAAGTCACGCAAACTCCTGAAAAAAGACCAACACACCAACAGCAAAACATTCCACTACTGTTGTTTCCAAAACAAGCTTGTTTCCCCCCATGCTAGTTCTAACACAAACACCTGGAAGGATTCCAGCACTGATAAAAGCAACTCCCTTACTCAACTCATAAAAACAGCTGAAAGTGGGAAAATAAGTTCATTTTCTTTTCTTCTAAGATCTCCTCAGCCTCCTTTTGTGCTTGAGCATCCCAGGAGACAGCATGGAGGCAAAGACTACACCAATAACACCTTCTCAGGGTTGAGAAAATTCAGGCAGTGAACAGTTTCCGTGATTTACCCAAGCAGAGCCACAATCCCAGCATATCTGCATGTGAAAGACTGTTTCTCAAAATAATCTAGCCAGTTCAAAACATGACTCTGTGGGGGGCAGCGGGGAGCTGTCATTTAATATATGTATATTTATATTTCCTAGTTCAAGGAGGTACAAAACTATTTCCAATAGTCATTATGCCTTTTTCATTAATGTATTCTTAATACTGTGATGTGATTTAGTGTTTTTTTCATTGTTAAAGCCCATCTCCTCCAAGCAACCCTTCAGAAGAATAGGAACTGCAGGAGCAACAACCACAAGTAGAAAAGCTGGGATTCTGAACACGCAGGTTGAGCTGCAATAGCAACTCTGCAGTGGTCCAAAAATAAAAATAAAAGTTAGTCTTTGGCTCTTGGTAGGTTCATTAACTGAGAAATGAGGAGGATTTGCTTTCCAGGACAGACTGTTTGCTCCTCAGCATATAAAAGGGTCTCTTATGCAGGAGAACTTTAATCAGTTGTTCCTAAGCTCTGCAGATCTGATCACACTCTAATCTTCAACATGATATGCAAAGAAATAAAGTTATATGAGAAGCAATTAAGTGACCATCTTTACAATAGCTCCACAGATTATGACCCTGGAAGAAGACACTCAAGAAACATTAAAGATCAGATTTAAACCCAACTCCTGTAGTGAAATGTGTAGTTACAGATGTAACTCCCTCCTTAGCAGGCTGGACAAAATTCAACCCTGCTCCAAATCACCCAGAGATGAACCTGGCCCAGCCATGGCTCTCATCTCCAGTCTTAATGAAAGCTTGTCCATGATTTGAACCCAGCAACAATTAACCTTGACAGGGGGAGATAAGATTCAAGTTTCAAAGCACAGAGAGTTTACTGGGTTTTTGGGCACTTTCATGAGGTTCTGATTATTATATTAAAGCAGTTGTTTGTGGTTTAGTTTCCTCTTTTTTTCCTCTCCCCTTAATGGTAATACTGAAAAGATAAAAAGTTTATGCACTCATGGCAGTAGCCAAGGATGGCCAAGTCCAACCTACCTCCATCCCACTGCACTCCAGATACGCTTCCAGACAAGGGGGAATCAGACTAATAGATGCTGTGGATAGTTTAGGATTGACTGGCCTCAGACACTTTGGAAAAGGAAGACGAACTCACTAGACTCAAAGGGAAGCCAAAAGTAGTTCTGAGAGCACTCTTTTAGGAGACTAAAATAAGAAGCCAACAGATACCTCCCTACTTCCCAGCAGGAAGCCTGCAGTCATCCCTAACACTGCTGATAGCCCCCTGTGCTTGGCGAGGCTCCCACCCAAGCATCTGGAGCTCATCCACTGAGGTGCAGCTCCGAGGAAGGTGACATGAGTGCCTGGCAAAGGTGTTCAGAGAGCAGCTGGGGAGAGGGGCTTGGTTCCCGAGCTTCAGCAGTGTTTCACTCAACAGCAACGGAGGGCACATCTCCTCTGCACATGCAGCAGCTGCCAGTGGCATAGGCAGTCCTGAGCTAACTTTAGGATCAGCAGCAGCCACTGCTGAGAGCAGCATGTGCATGGAAACCCTTCCAAGAGAACAAGCAAGCAGCTGGGCCATCCGGCCAAGTGCCTGCTGCACTTCCATCAGTATCAAAGCTGGTTACACCCTGCTCAACTTGTGTCTCCAGCAACCACGAAGCCACGGAGCTCCTGCATCACAGAGGATGTCTGCATCCCTTCTGTTCTCACCAGCTGATGTTCTGATCTTGCTGTCTTCAGCAGAGCTCCACCCAACTAAGGGTCAGGAGTTTGCTCAGCACCTCTTTCTCTCCTCTGAAGGCAGCAGCATAGTCACCTTTCTCAAGGGCTGTTAATGAGAGCCTTTCTCTAGGGAGGTGCAAGTACAGCTCTGAAGCCTCTACCAGAGCTTTCCCATATAATGCAGCCACAGGAGATCCTTAAATAAGAGGAAAGAATCCAAGACGGGGAGTGACCTGGTCAAATCAACTGAGGAACAAGATGCAGGGGGGAGGTGAGAGAGAGCAAATGCACTGGAAGCATTGCATGTCCACTGGGCAGCAAAGAGCAGTAGTGGCATAAAAGCTCACAGGTGCTGTCAATATTGGCAGATATCACAGAGAGATTTGGCCCGTACACTGCCAGAAAATGTGCCATCAGCATAAGAGAAATACAAATTACAGTGTAATATAATGCATATCGATATGGTATTTATTTGTAGCCTCTCCCAACACACATACACACACTTGTGTCCCCACAGTATTTTCTTGGCTGGCCTTATACCTGCTTTGCAAAACCAGGCACTTTCCTTCTCTTGTCCTAAACCTAACTTACAGGACACATTGATGGAGGGGAGCAGGGAGAAATAAAAAGCAGAAGAATGAGAAAGGGAGAAGTTTTTTGCTGTGGAGCCACCACTAGATCACTGCCATGCATTGAAACAATGATAAGACAATCCAGCCTGAGCTGTTCCTCCTGAAAAAACACTTCGGTGTTAATATGAAGCTGCCACATCCTCCTTTCCAGTCCATTCCCATAACATCTCCCCATGAAAGCCCTCAAAGATGCAACTCACCCACCTTCAAGTGAGGCTCAGTCCTCTCTCACCCACAGCAGCTCCTCAAGACTCATTCCAGTATTTTCAGACATTCATTGGCATGCTGTAAGCACACTCAGTTCTCTCCTTAAAACTGCAGCTCTCTGCCCTCATACCAGGAGTGACCACTGACTATTTGATGACCACATTCAGCCAGAACCTGGGAAGTTCTTTTTCCAAGGGCTGTTTTGAACCTAGGCTTGGCACATGGCTTTTAAAGCATATTGCTCTCACTGAGACCACCGGCCAAAGTTAAAAAACAGCCTGTTTTCTAAATAGCAATTCCACAAGGCTCTGCTATTATAATTTAAATCACCTGGCAGAGGATTGGTGGGTGTGGCGAGGAAGGCAAGACCAGAAACACACTTGGTCCAGCCCTGCAGAAAAGATGCACCATCAGGCAGAACTCAGGCTGCCTTCAGAACCTGAAATGGCACCAAACCCACAGCTGAATTGTGTCTCCTTTCAGGTTTTCAGCCACTTCATCAAAGGACAAAGGCACAAGGGCACAGCCTTTTAGTCTGCAATCTGACCTGGCCCAGATGTTTTGAACTAAGCTGAAAAGCTACTGCAAGGGCTTCAGGGTAAAAAAAATATGCTCCTAATAACACAGAAAACCAGGTTTTAATATTTGTGTGCATCATGGTCTGGCTCATAGCAGATCACCAACCTCGTACAAAACCTGGTCTGAGGGGGCAAAGTCTTTCTAGTAGACCAGGGTTCTTTAAAAAGGGGAAACAAGTGGGGCATCACACTTCCAGAAAAGCAAGACATGCTGACATACTGACTGCACTCAGCTCCCAAGCCATAAAAGAGTCATAGGCAGTTTTGATTTTTAATGAGAACCCACTAATGGCATATAACAAAGCCAAAGAACCAGGCCAGGACTACTTAAATATCCCACAGCTTGTGAAACCTTGCAGAGAAGCACTGTGACCTGCTGCTGAGCATGGGATGATTCAGCCTTTGCCACATCCTTCTCTGTACAGCTCAAAAGTGCCATCCCAGCACAACATTTTTCCTGCTGCTTGATGATTCCAGATCCTGGACCTGGTAATGGTATCACATCTGCTAAGCATCATCAGAGGGGCAGAAGAGCTCTTCCCTCCTCACTTCCCCCCGTACACAGCACACAGTGTTGTGTCTGTGAGGGCTGAAAGCAGCCAGACTGTAATTCAAACAAATCAGATCTAATCACCTTATCAGAAGGGTAATAAAATCAGCAGAATTGAGAGCCTACAAAACACAAGGCAAAGAGGTATTTCATGATGGGCATGGAAAGCCAACACCTCTGAAAAGCTGTTTTCCCCTTAGAGATATCAGATCACAGTGGCCCACTGCTGAGAGTCGGTTGCAGACCTAAAAAATATTATTTCCCAAACTCTGTTGGTGAAGTGGACTATGAGGCACAGAGGGCTGTATTCCAGAATCCCCCATAGCTCCTAAATTTTGGACAAAGCAGTCACAAAACCACTACAGCTGAACTAACACCATGCCAGCCAGATGCTGAATAGATGCAGTGATGTCCACAGAAAACACAGAGACGGATCCAGGTGCTGTGGATGTGACCAAAATTCTTACTCAGCTAGCACAGCTCCTGAGCCCAGAGTTGGACTCTGGCACAGGCACACAGCTAGAGATGAGGGTTTTCCAAGGAGAGCACCCCCTTTTAGACAACACTACAGTCCTGGATGTTCAGAGGAGCACAGTGGGGCTCTAATGTCAATCCTCTACCTGCACATAGCAGTATCCTACATCTGGTTCTCCTTTGTCTGGTTAGCTTCCAGTTCCAAATTCACCAGATCCATGGCACTGCACAGGAAAAGTCCTTGGCAGGTTTCCTGCTCTGGGCTGCCAGTACTGTGTGAACCGGGGTTGCTGAGATTTTTCTGGTTAAGGTCAGTTCCAGAGGAACCACCTGGAGTCCTTGGCCAGCTAAAGGAGAACCTCTGCCCTAGCGTGACTCACCCTCCCATCACAGGGGAGCCTGAGAAGCACTCAGGGAGAGGAGCATTTCGCAGAACGAGGCGAACACGGACGCACAGACAGGGAACTTCCTGACACACCCTGTAACTGTCTGCCAGTCACGACGAGCCCTGACCTCCCCTCCAGCCAGCCTGACACGAAACAAAGATCCACTTACCCACTGGCAGTGACTGTCACGCAGTGATGGAAAAATAAGGGTTGGAAGAGACCTCAGGAGGTCACCTAGTCCAGTTCTGTGCCCCGTTGGAAAAGTCAGCGCTGTATTATCCCCGTCAGGCACACATCTAACCTATTCTGAAAGGCCTCTGGTAATAAAAGCAACATATTTGAGGCTTTTGCTATTTATATCATGATTTGGAGCACTGCTTTAAGAATGGAGGGCACAGAGGGGAATTGCTGCATAATAGCTGGGAATTGCTGCATAATAGCTGAACACTGCATTACTGAAATGTTGCAGGACCCGGGGGAAGCTGCTGAATAGATAAGGACATCTTAGTGCAAAATGTAAGGGCAGGACCACCAGCAAGGTAACAAGGGCACATTGGAGGGCCCCGGCCGGCCCAGCCAGGCCACCTGGCAGGGTTGTGACATCTGCCAGAGCTGCTGGGGACTGGCAGGCAGCCCAGGGAGGACACAGAGTCCTCTTCTCTGAAGATATTCCAAACCCATCTGGATGAGTTCCTGGATCACCTGGTGACATTGCCTAGGTAAGGGGGGTTGGACTGGGTGATCTCCAGAGGTCCCTTCCCACCCTAACAGTTCTGTGATTCAATGAACCTCCTGCAACATGAAAGCAGCAGACTTCAGCATTCCTGGGTCCTGTGACTGCTGTCTCCCACAGAAGCTGGCCTGGCATACTTCAAGGGGATTAAAAGAACAGGCCAATAAAAAAAAATAAAGTCATGTTCTCAGCTGCATGGGAGAGTGTGTCTCTGCAAGATGAGGCTCTGGGCATATTTACACAAACACACAGACTTTTGAGAAGCACAGTGGAAACGCTTAGCACAGAATCCCATTAGCAAATAACGGGATTTCTGGGAGCACCATCTGTGCACCACATTGAACACTCGCCCCAGAGCACGGAGACTAAAGCACGTTGCATATGGAAAGCCAGACAAAAGAATATATAATAATACACAAAGGCAGGGAAAGCACATATAGGATGGGGAAGAAACCAGAAGTGACTTTTTCCTCCCCATCCTCACAATACCAGAAATCCCATTCCCTTCACAGCCTTCCCACAATGCCTCCTGAGGCATCTCACGTCCCTTCTGTGCCCACTGTGTGGCCTCGCAATGTTGCCACAGAAAGGGAAAATAAGCTTTGACACGAGTGAGAATCAAATGACAAACCAAAGCTGTTCAGTGTGAGGTGACACAGAAGGGTTAGTCTTAGAAATAATTTTTCCCCCCCTCAGGTGTTTTCCAGGGAGGCCCCCCCAGATGTCTAAGCCAAGACATTACCTGGAAAAGGCTCTGTCTAATCTGTGAGCTTCTTCAGCTCCATCACAGCAGAAAGGGCCCTGAGGAAGTCCAGACATAGCCATGCTGGAGTAACTCTGCAACAAAGCAAGAGAGTTTGAGTGGGTTCTGGAGGACAAAACAAACCTAGCTTTACAAATGGGCAACTTGAAGGAGCCCTCTCCAGTGACTCTCAAGCACCTCTTCTCCTTTACACTTCCAAATGTCTCCGTCCTTGTCCTCTCTCCCAAGGGCTCTTCAACAGCATCCTCCAAAACAGCTATTACAGCAATTACTGCAATTAATCGATTTGCATATCCCCAAAGCCCCATCATTAGTGCAACACAGCCAAGCGTGTTAGTGTTTAATAATATCAATCAACAATTATTCGCAACATCCCGCCCCGGCAGACCTAAATATAGAGACAAGCATTCATGTGAAAACAAAAAGGAGGGGGAAAAAAACCCCAGCAGCTAAACAAAAGAATTAATTTAGATCAGAATTAGGATCATAGAAACAAGGCAGACAAGAGACAAGGTCAGATGTCTCACTCCCAGCTCATGTGTGACTCTCCAAACCTTCCTTCTCTCAGTTATTGAGTGAGCTGCAACTAAATAAAGTGATTTTCTCTTTGTAGCAAATAGCCAGAGACCTGCAACGAGCACATACACAGTGGGGGACAACTTTCCCAGTCTGCTGGCCCTAGTTCAGAACGGCACTTGAGCTAAAGCTCAGGAGGGTCCCCATTCAGGACAACACTTGAGCACATGCTGAAATTTAAGTATGTGCTTAAATCCTGCTCCTCCTCTGGCCAGGCACTGGTAAAAGGGAAAGACTGCTATCCAGTTTTCCAGGCTTTCAGCAATACAAAAGTTGCACCCCTTAGGGACCCTTCAACAACCTTTGGATGGGAGAGCACCTCACACCAACACTGAAGGTACCATCACACACCAAGTGGGAGGCACAACCGTTTCAGCTTACTCTTTCATCACCACCTTCAACAGCAGAAGGAGGCCTTGGCAGGAGCCCAGTGCCACATTACCTTAATGTAATAAACAATATGTGAACATGTGTGTTGATCAAGCAAAGAACAGCACCTTGCTCTGATACAGCCGCCAAGAAAATTCAGGTGTTCGGCTCCTCCAGTGGTTTCAATGGATGGAGTATAGCAGGCACCAAAAGCAACAGGGATTTACACTACTGGAGGAACTGGCAAGACAAGGACGGTACAAAGCCACATCCTTGCTGCAAGTCACAGCTTTTCACCAAACTGGTGGAGTCTCACTCTGACAACTTCTTACTTATTAAAAGAACTAGGCCAGGAGGGGATCAATAGGTGCTTCCCACTCTTGCAAATGCAGCCAGAGAGCTGGAGGAGCACTGATGTCTCCAGCCTTCGTCACTCACTGTATTCCAGCCATCCAGCAGGTTGTGGCTTCAAAGCCATGTTAATCTTCCTCCATCCTCACCCAGTGCATCCTGACATCCCTCAGACAGCTCCAGCACAATCGTGGGGCAACAGAGGGCAGCAGGAAGGACAGACCTGGCCATCAGGAGAAACATGGGCGTGAGGAAGGAGTAGCTCTACCCTTGTTTCTCACCCTTTGTCACTGAGACGAGGGTCTCCAGAGCACATTTCCCTCTGCTTTAGCTATGTCAATCCCATAGATAGATCCCAACATCATAAATCACACCAGCTTGAGCAGAGGACACCCTGCTTTTCCCAGCTCCACACTCAGGGTTCGTGCTAAAACTAGAGTGCAGACTAAACAAAGCTTTTTTTACCCTGCCCACAGTCTGGACTCCTAACTGGAGACTCATCCAGCATGAAATCTATTCCCATTCCTTTCACACCCCTCCCTTCATCGATCAATGTGATGCTAGGGGAGATATTGTGCCTTGATAGTAGGAAGGGGTAAAATGCAGTGTCTCGCTGGCAGAATTCTAAATAGAAAGATGATTTTAAAGCCCCCTTGCCTTTTGTTGGCTTCCAACTTCCCCCACCACCCCGTAACCACACACGACGTGCTGGGAGGGGTGGCCAAAGCAGGAACAGGAAGCAGGGAATCTACAATTGCAGTAAACCACTTCAAACAACATTTCGGTTTTGCTCAGAATTGCTTGAAAGGAAACTCACCACTCACGGATGTTCGTCCTTCATCTTTCACATGTTTTAAAAGAAATATTAGTCTGATTGTCTGGGTTTTTCTTGGGAAAAAAGAGTTTCTGGAAGTCAGGGTCTAAAAGCAAAACAGAAATAGGAAATATAAAGCTTCCTTAAAGCCATATTTGGGTTGTTTGTGAAAATCCTCAGCAGCTTTCACTGCCTCCCAACAGCAACTGAGAGACTTTAGGGGAAACGTAAGACATTAGTGGCCACAGCACTATTTTCCAGAATAATGCGGAAGGGGAAATCCAAAACAACTACGTGCACAACACTGAAGACCTTAGAGAGAAGTTTGCCTGGGGCAAACATCTCCTAACTGCTGTAATTACCACGAAAGGTCATCAAGGACACCTCCCTATGCATGCTAGAAAAATTCAGGCAAGCATTTTGAGTGGTTAGGGCAGCAAATGTAACAAAGTTCTGACATTGAGCCATACGAGGTGACATCAGCAAACAGGCATCTTCCTCAGAAAGCGCATGCAGGAGAAAGCTGAAGATATTCAGCGCTTTCCAATTCCTTACTCTCTTGCTTTTAAACACGGCCATTAAAAAGTTCAAACCAGCCAAAACACGGGGTAAAAAGCAAAGGCAGCACACACAGGACTTCACAGTGACAGCAGCGAGTACAAAAGAGCTCAGTCTGCAAATATAATTGGATTTAAGAGCCAAATTTCTCCTGGGCAGTAGCTGTTCAAAGGTTATCGTGTCCCACTGCCAGCCTGGGAAGGTCCCCGTGATCCAGGGAAGTTGGCAGACCGGAGGCAGCGCGTGCTCCTGTCGCACGCGGACACCAACGCGCACCAACTGCTGCTCTGTGTTTGCTGGAGTGGCTCAAGGAAAGGCAAGTGCAAAGGCAGGTTTGCACTGACATTTATCCTTAGGTGCCACCCTCCCTGGGATCCCACTCATGGGATAAGAAGGGAGAGCAACAGGGAGAGGGGCCCTCTACAGCTTCATCCACAGCTGGATCAGTGTCCTCTCTCCTAGGACTGGAGTGCTGAAGAACACATGGGATACTCCAAACAAGGAGTCCTTCAAACCCTACCCTGGGACTGGCCACATCTGGCTGAGCCAGGGGTGAAGTCATGGCACACGCAGGTCTGGCCACCTGGTTTCACCTGTCTCAGCCGAAAAGATGCCCAGATCTCAGAGGCAGGGTGGAGAAGCCTTTGACCTGTTAAGTGCCTTTGTATGGACTCGCTGTTGGCATCCAACTCTCGGCAGGATAAAAGTACAGTCATTTTAGGCTGGAAGGGACTCTTGGAGACCATCTGCTCCGACCCCTGCTCAAAACTGTAGGCAACAAATCCCTGCACAGGTGGGACACATGTGAGGAGCAGGGAGGGATGCAAGAGACCTCCACACAAGAAGGATCTCTCCTGCTGTGCAGAACACGGTGCAGAACAACTCTCTTACCTAAAAAGAGGCTAAAACCTGTTGCCTGATTGAGTACCTCAACTCTGACCTCTCATTCCAGAGCCTGAGAGGGTCTCTACTCCCAAAGAGACCTCCCCAAAAAGCAGATTTTAGCCCTCAAGTGCCATCCAAAGAAACACTCAGGTGCACAGAAGGCGCATAACAGACCTTTACCTGCAGAAACAAGTGCAGGCAAACTCAGTGCCTTTGGTATAAATCTTACCCCCTTCTTCTTAGACCTGGTGGCATTACTGTGCACCTCATAAAGCAGACCTGTCCCGGCAAGGGCCTACCTGCTTCATTTGCCCTACATAGCCAACCTGAGAAGAGCTGGAACTGCTGTCCCTAAGTGTCACACAGGTGTCAAATAAAAAACTGCTGCAAAGCCACCATTTAACTGAGCAAATTCACCTGTTTTGTACTTTGATCTTGATGCAGGAAGCAAAAAAACCCTGTGCTACCCTTCTCCAACTCAGGGAAAACCTTTCCCTGTACTCACTCCCAGTGACAACCCTGTAGCCATTACAAGATGTTACTTCTCCAGCCTTTTTATTTTATTCTATCACAATAAAAGCAGAGAGAGTCCTAAAAACCAAATTGCAGCCACCAGTTTCATTCATAAATTTGGCTGCATAATCGCAAAGTGAGCTATTGTTATTTCTCACTGTTTACCGCCTCCAAGCAGAGGAACATTGTTTTTATGGCTATTGTGAGAACAAGAGCAGGGGAAAAAAATAATCTTAAGCTTCCCTTCCCCTCTCAATCAAATATAATAGAGGAAAAAAAAAAACCATAACAGGGCGGATGTCAGATCCTCAAGGATGCTTTATTTATTTTGGAGGTATCTACAGGAGCTCAGCCTGATGCTGCAGGTCTATGTGTCTGAATTTTATCAATGGGCTGCACTAGCTCCATTTGAAAGGACAGCAGGTGTTCGAACAATGAACCCAGGCTGCCTCCACATCTGGGCTACAAAAGCCATCGCTGTGTTTACAAGAAACAGGATAATCAAGAAAACATCCTGCCACAGGCACCTAAAAAGCTACAGCCTCTTGTTATTCATTTTTCTCTCACACTGTACTGTTTATTTATAGCACAAAAAGTTGAACCGAGAGGAGGGGAAAAAAAATTCCCAAGTTTCTCACTCATTTCCACATAGAAGTGACGCACGTGCAACGTGGAAGGCAGGGACAGCAGGCACTGGGCTTGTATTGTTCCTCCAGCTTTAGGTGGGATGTCATTAACCCTTCAGCTCTTGCAGCAATTAATGAATTATCTGGAACTAACCTTTTGGTTTTGCTTCATTGATGCAACTGTGTCAGTTAAACCTGACTCATTCTGAGACACGCCAGAGGGAAACTGAGTCACCACATACTGGAAATAACATGCTTAAAGCCTAAACACACAGAGATAGGCCATTATGGGGGAGGAATCTGGGAAACTGCTCATCCATCTTATCATTCAGCACTTAAGGTTGGGATCCTGAAGGTCAGCAGAGCAAGAGGGGCCCTTCCAGAGCTCAGAGGGGACACACAGGGTCCCCTCAGGAGGAACTTCCTTCTCTGTACAGTGCACCAAGCACATCTGCAGAACCAAAGGTTGCCACCAAATTTCAGCTGCTGGTGGCTTGTGACTTCCCACAAAATCACTGTATTTTGGGGTTACCTTCTGCTGATATTTTGTTCTGCTTGCTTTTAACTTTTCAGTAGAAATTAAGCAGGACACATCCAATTCAGTAACAGGATTTTAAATCAAATGAATTCAAATTCATTGAAGATGCATGAAAATGGAACATCTAAAATGTTTCTCATTATCCTTAAGAAGAACTTGGGAAGCTCCAAGGTATCTCCTTCTTCCAGACTTTGTGATTCAAGCCATCCTTAATGTCCACTAAAATTAAGTGTTCTCTCTTCCCTGCTTTAATAGTTTCATTTCTGGAAGCCTTCAAACTAAGCCAGCTAGAGCTTCCCCACAGAAATCCAAGGAAATAAGAGCCGAGCTCTCATGGAGTTTTTGACTTCCTTGCTTTTGAGTTGAGGCAAAGAGGATTAACTCAACAGGTGTTTTACTGGAGAGTGGGAGGGAAAACAAAACACAATGAAACAACTGCCTACGTGCATGAATAACAGACGAATTCCTCCTTTTCTGGGGAATGAACTCCTAAAGCAGATGGCAAACACCCCCTTTGTCTGTAGCCCCAAGTCACTCTCAGTTGGCAGATTAAAGACATCGAGTGCCAGAACTCAAACACTTCCCTTCAATCAGGTCTGGAAAGGGATCTTCCTGATCCAGACTTGACCTCTGAAGGGTAGAGCTCTTTCCACTGCCCCTTACTCTGGCCTCCTATACCCTGGTCATCCTCAGAAATACCAGCTGGAGTGCAAGGGACTTTCCAGCAGCCTCTGTGCCTCGTGCACTGAGCAGGATGGCTGAAGCCGAGTCTGATGTCCCATAAATTCATGATAACACCTCACAGCTATTTTTTTCCATCAACAGAAAGACCAGTAAACAGCACAAGGGTAAACAGACCATATCAGAAACCAGCATCTTCATGCCCCTCCTGCCATGGAAAGCAAACTACATGTTGCTATCCCAAGTTCTCACCAACCCAGGGCTCTCCAACAGGGAGGTTCCACCAAGCCTCCTGCACATTTATCACGGCATGGGGCTCAAGGCAGCTAAAATCCCACTGCAACTGGAAGGAGCAGCCTCCTCCAGGCAGCATTTTCTCCTCATTTGCTTCACACCATGAGAGTTTCTTCAAGTTTTCAGTGATTAATGTGCAGCCAGTATTACCCATCAAACTTTCTTATTTTTCCATCAAAATCATGAGAAAAGCATAAATAACATTTCAAACTGCTGACTAGTAAGCCTATAAAGTGAGGAAGTGGTTAGAGGATCTGTATATTATAAAGAGAACTGAAATGGGTCTGTCCAGAAGTGCCATTCCAACATACCATACTGAACACATCTTCACATTACACAAGCAAAAAAATGCTATTTATTTCCAATATTTGTTTTGCAGGATAATATAGAAGCGAACTTTGCCCCCCTAAGTGACTAAAGCTTGACACAGTGCTTGTGTTAATTTATTAAAAATTTGCTGTTTGGAGCCAAACATTCAACTAAAACCTCTGCTAACAAATTACTGGGATAATTGCCAGAAGCCCGAATCTGACCCCTTTTTCTGTTTCCCTTTCACCAAAAATACATCTGGTGCTGTCAATCTGTATTGACTGCTCCATTGATGCTGGTTGGTATCTTTAAGAACAGCATCCTTCCTAATTAAATAGCTGAACACTGACAAACAGTTGTCGATACAGAATAAAATCAATACAGTCCCTGATGTTTCGTAATGATACAGAGCTGACACTATTTGAATCAGCTTCTTTAGAAAGCTCTAATTTTATCAAACAACATTCTTTCAGGAGAGATGATTTGGGGTTTCCTTTTTAACAAAGAAAGAAGTGGAGTGCAGCAGAGCATTTAATATCTGGCTGAGATTTAAAACGCATGCTCCTTATGAAGTGTGACATTTTATACCTGAAACCACAGGAACATTTTCCCACATTTAAGCGATAGAAGGAAAATTCTTCAAATTAGATCTGAACTTTATACCTTCTAATTCTGCTGCAATCCTCCTCCTCCATGTACCACGCTCAGGCCTGATGAACACGGTGTTATATCAAAGTCTGACCGCCAACAAATCCCAGTCACTCCGCCTTGGAGCAGATCTGGTAGTTAATACGCAAATAACTGGCAAAATAGCTCAGCCACTGATCACAGGGCCAAATGAAGTGGTCAGTGCAGCCCAGCCAGCAGAGCCAGCCCTGAGATGGAAGACACCACTGCTGACCCAAGCCTCACAACTTACAGTGAAGAGCCACCCAGAGCTCCTTTACACACTTCCATCCAAGCCTAAAGGAAAACCAAGGACCCACCTGCAAGGAAGCAATAAGCAGAGGGATGGATACCTCTCCTACACAGGCTGAGAGCACTGGGGGTGTTCAGCCTGGAGAAGGGAAGGCTCCAGGGGAACCTGATTGTGGCTGTCCAGTGCCTGAAGGGGCTCCAGGAGAGCTGGAGAGGGACTTTGGGTAAGGCCTGGAGGGACAGGGCAAGGGAGAATGGCTTCCCCCTGCCAGAGGGCAGGGTTAGATGGAATATTGGGAAGGAATTGTTCCCTGTGAGTGTGGGGAGGCACAGGTTTCCCTGAGAAGCTGTAGCTGCCCCATCCCTGAAAGTGTCCAAGGCCAGATTGGACAGGGCCTGGAGCAACCTGGGATAGTGGGAGGTGTCCCTGCCCATGGCAGGGGTGGAACAAGATGACCTTTAAGGTCTCTCCAACCCAAATCATTCTATGAAGGCCTGAGCAACAACTTGCCTTAAAATTTCTGTGCAACTCACACCCTGTCCCCATAACCACACCAACAGAATCCTTGACTCCCACACGGTGTTCCAAAGCCTCAGCTCATCCATCCCACACGATGGAGGAAGCCCCAACCCACAGCTTCTCCTTTTGCAGGCATTTTGGGCCAGCAACCCTCACAAAAACCCCACTCCACCTTCCACCCTGTGCCTTGAGGGACAATCCAGACCTCTGTAAGTGCTTTGAAATACAAGTTGCAAAGGCAGAACATTATTCCCATTATGTTCCTTGTTTCACTTAAGCCCTACTCAGTAACAGACAGGTGCACTAAGCTCTTTGCCAGGGACCCACGTCAAGAGGAACAAGACCCTCCAAGTTTTACGTCTTATCCCCTTGTAAGCTCACAAGTCACCTTTTAAGCTTGTAATAAAAGACTTTCTTGAAAAATGATGGCACCTAGTTTCCAAGGCAGCAGAACTTTTAAAGTCATGTTTGCAAGAGCCTAAGGAATTATGGATGCCAAAAGGAGCGCACTGTATAAAACCCATCACCTATTCCTGCTGGAAAGACGAAATAACGTAGTTTTGGTTTTTAATGTAACATGATCAGGGTGAGGAAGTTGCTAGTGGTGTTATACAAAAATTGTTCAACGTATGGAATAGCAACTACAAATCCCTTTAATCTCTGCTGCTACCTAGAGACCTCGGATGGTTTGGTGTCTGTAGGGATTACTGGAGGCACACGACCCAGAACTGTAAAGTGGTGAGATAATTTACAGTGTTGACTGATCATCAATGGTCTGCTGGACCTCAGCTGCAATTCAGGGGCTGCAGTGATCAGTGATCACAGAATCATTTAGGCTGGAAAAGAGCACAGGCTCCCACTGCATGGTCCACACACATCACTTCTACATGGCTTAACTTTTCGTTTTTATAAGGAAGGCATTTGCTTTCCTTCAGACTTTTTTTTTGGAGAGTGGAGAAAGCAGGTGGGGAAGTGAGCAATGGGCATTACTTCAACATTAATACAGCTTCCAACACAATAAAGTCAAACGTTGTGCACTGTGACACCCAGGTGCTAACAGAGAACAATAAATTCAGATTAGTAATTAATATCTACATCATATCATGCCGTCTTGGTGCTCTCATTTCAATTGATTCAGAAATCTTCCTACTTTTTTATTGCTATCACATGTAATAAGTCACTAGCTATTAATTTTAGAAGCTGTTCTTAAGCAGTACACTGCAGAAAAAAGGATCTAAAAAGCTAAAGTAATTTTCTATTCCAACTTCAGTTTGTAAAATCATAGAATAGTTTGGATTGGAAGGGACTTGAAAGATCAACTTGTTCCACCCCACCTGCCATGGGTAGGGACACCTCCCAGGTTGCTCCAAACCCTGTCCAATCTGGCCTTGGATACTTCCAGAAATCCAAGGGCAGCCACAGCTTCTCTGGGCACCCTGTGCCAGGGCCTCTCCACCCTCACAGAGACCAATTCCTTCCCAATATCCCATCCAACCCTGCCCTCTCACAGCAGGAAGCCATTCCTCCTTGCCCTGTCCTTCCAGGCCCTTGGCCAAAGTCCTTCTCCAGCTCTCTTGGAGCCCCTTTAGGCACTGGAAGGCCACAGTCAGGTCACCCCAAAGGTTTTTTTCCCCGGGCTGAAGAATTCCAATTCTCCCAGCCTTTCTTCATAGCAGAGGTGCTCTATCCCTCTGATCATCTTGGTGCCTCCTTGGGACTTGCTCCGACAGTTCCATGTCCTTCCTGTGCTGGGATCCAAGACATGGAGGCAGCTCTGCAGCTGGGGTCGAATTCCTGAATTTACTTACTGAATTACAAACATTACACTCTTGGAGAGTTGAGAATGGCATCCTGAGATCTACTGGAAAAGGTATATTGCTTAGGGGTTATGCCCCAGTCAGCCCTTAAAACCCCATCACTGATAGAGACAGCACTGCTGAGACTCTGCAGGTAAAATTCTTGTCTGAAAATGCAGTTTGGCAAAAATAAAAAAGTACAAATACCCTCCTTAATAGAAATAAAAATGCAAGGTTCCTCTCTGGGCTTTGAAGACTTGATTAAGGTATTAAAAAAGAACAAAACACAAGATACTTATAGCTTTCGAGACCCTCCTGACCCACAGATGGACGAGAATCAGGAACTGGATGTCAGTTCCATGAGGGTGAATAACCACGTTTATATTGACATAGAAAATTGGAAAGAAGACAAATGTGAATGCAAGTGGGATAAGCNGGAAATAAAGGAGAAAAAAGCAAAATATAGGAAAGGGGAGAGGAATAGATAGTAAAAGGGAGAAAGGAAAACATAGACAAGGTGAAAATAAAGGGGAGGAAAGAAAGTGGGCGAGGAAGGAAACTAAGAGTGGGGGAACAATGAAAGTAACAGGGAGAAAACCCAAAATTAACAGGACGAAAGTGGGCAGAGACCAATAACTGCAGAGGACACTTTTAATATTTTAATCAAAAAGAGAGGGATTTAGATCAGATATATGGAAGAAATCCATCCCTGGGAAGTGTCCAAGGCCAGGTTGGACAGGGCTTGGAGCAGTCTGGGATAGTGGAAAGTGCCCCTGCCCATGGCAGGGGGTGGAACCAGATGGGCTTTAAGGTCCCTCTTCCAACCCAAACCATTCTGTGTCTCTATGAAAAAAACAATGTGGGCAAATGGGTGGAAAAAAGCCTAAAACTCGATTTCCTCCCATGACAGGCCCCGAGGGTAAGGTTCTCCTCCAGTCACCAAGCCAGTGCAGGGCTCCCAGTTTGGGAGGCTTTTGTTCTGAGCTGAATGTGCCTTGCTCAAGCTCAATAAATAATAGTGGATTAGAGAAAAAATAATTAAAAAACCATCTCGGGGTAACTTCTACCTCCTTCTGCTTCACTCCTTCACATTCAAGCTCTGACGTGGTCAAACCTGATCACATGGAAACTGCTGCCAACCTTTGTGTGAGCAAAGCCTCTCCTGGCTTCTTTCTCATGGTCTTCCTTCTCTGGCATCAGAGGCACCAACCTCAAAGCCCCCTGTTTCTTTTGCTCAGAATCATCTTTCCATCTCATAACTCCTTGCCAGCTAAAATCCTTTATAATCTAAAAAATTCTTACAGCCTCAGAACTAGTGCAGCTCACCGTGTCACATCAACACAGGCTTTCATAGAATCATAAAAGCTGGAAAAGACCATTTAGATCACCAAGTCCAACCTTCAACCAAATATCACCATCATGCCCACTACACCATATTGTGAGGTGCCATGTCTGCTTGTTTTTTGAACACTTCCAGGGATGCTGACTCCACCATTTCCCTAGGCAGTGCTGTTCCAATGCATAAGCCCTGTTTTAGTAAAGAAATTTTTCCTAATATCCAATCTAACCTCTCATAGCTCAATTTGAGGCCATTTCCCCTTGTCCTAGCACTGGCTGTAGGGGGATTAAAAAGAGCTGGAATATCTTCTAAAGTACTCAGCCCCCAGCATTAGCATACAGATGTACCTTCTGCTCCAGACACAGAACACGAGATTTACATGGATGCTTCAGCATTTACCTTTTCCTGCTGTGTTCCCTCCTTTCTATGAATTTGTCTACCATCTCCTTGACCTGTAGGATCTTGACCAGTAATTTCTCACCTTGCCCTGACAGTCCTAGTCCAGACACTTTCAAAGCCAAGTCCTGGCACTGCTACCATTCCTACCAGGCTTTAATCAGCTACAAGACATTTGCCACAGCCACCAAGGAGCTTTAAACAATCAAAGCCCTTTAAAATTTAATCTCGTGTCAAAAATAGAATTTATATTAATTCACTGGTTAAGTATTGATCTAAGACAAGACTTTCAGTATGTCTCCTTCTGCTTCCCACAGAAACAACCAAAGAGGAGCTCTGCATTTTCTTTTTACATCCCTCAGTTAAAGAAAATCAGGATGGTAAAACCAAAATGTGAAAAAACATCAGTGCAACTTCCATCCCAAAGGAGACTCGACTTTTATTGCAATAAATGTATTTTCTCTTACAATTAGGGCTTAATAATAATAGTGAGGCTTTACCTTAAAGTCTAGAAAAATCTCTGGAACATAAGCTTGTACTCTGTCATCAATCAAAAGATGAAATAGAAAATTAAGGTTGCAAAACCAAAATGTGAAAAACATCAGTGCAACTTCCAATCCTCTCTTCTCACCCCCACTCTCGGAGGCTGCATTATGATGCAGTTTCTTATGTTGTGATCACATCCTATTTCCTACCCACTGGGCCCCAACCTCATTCAGCCATTGGGCTGTTGCTGAATATTTCTTTTTATCCCTTCATTCAGCATCTGGCCCCAGGCCATATTCTTCAAATTCCATCCAAACGCCACAATTATTAGCATCCTCCTGGGCATTCCTAGTATGTTCTCTCTCCTACATCTCCCAAGCAGTCACAGATTCATCTTTGCCCCTCTTTCTACCCCTGGTGAGCATTAGCACATCATCTTGCATATGTTAAAACAGGAAATCAGAGACAGGGTCAAATTGATCACAGCTAAGACTCAAAGCTGCAGCTCTCCTGTGCCTGCCTGCCTTCATCCTTAATGAGCAGGTAGGGGAAGATCTCGTGCATTACTTGTACAGTGTCTCCTTTGGGAAAAAACATTGTCAGTGGAAATATCCCAGCAGCACTTGTGCTAGAAAACAGTGAAGGAAGAGGCCACAGTTTGCAAGAAACTGAGTAGACTGTGTTCATTTTGAGCTTAGAGCCTCCTGAACCTGGTAGAGGTAGAGCCGCACCCAGCATTTGCCGTTGATGCATGGAATTGTCAGCAGCTGGATGGGTGATTGTTCTTTTCTAAGGAAGAGGGAAAAAAACCCACTAAAAAAAGAAAATTACGCATCTAGGATGGTTAAAGCTGAAATAAACTTCATTGCCACAACCAGTAAAATGTGTTATAGGGAAATTCTACTTAGCATGGGGCTTCCACAACTTCTCTGGGCAACCTGTACCACAGGCTCACCACCCTCACAGGGAAGAGAATTCCTTCCTAATATCCCATCTAAACCTACTCTCTGTCAGTGTGAAGCCATTCCCCCTTGCCCTGTTACTCCACGCCCTTGTAAATAGTCTCTGTCCATCTTTCTGATTGGCTCCTTCAGGTCCATTTAGATCACACCCGAAACTTCGCTTTTCCAAGCTGAACAATCCCAAGTCTCCCAGCCTTTCCTCACAGCAGAGCTGCTCCATCCCTGTGATCATCTTTGTGCCTCCTCTGGACTTGCTCCACCCAACAAGTTCTCTGTCCGTGCTGTGACCCCACGGCTGGAGGCAGCTCTGCAGGTGGGATCTCAGCAGAGCAGGGGTTTGGAACCACATCCCTTGACCTGCTGGCCATGCTGCCCAGGACACAATTGGATTTCCTGCTCACCCCCAAGGGAAGGGCAGCCTCCAGCCCAGGAACTGCAGCCTGGGGGACAGAAGGGCGGCCCTTAGAGCATTTGACAGCAAAGTTCAGCCCAGAATAGTGCCTCTCCCACCCTACACACTTTGCCAGGTCCTTCTGTAGGAAAACAGCCCCTTTTCCTGTCAGCCTTGTGAGTTTGGCTGGAGCAGGTGCTTCAGACCTGCTAAGGTGCTGTCGCTGCTGCTCCATGAAGCTCCTTCCTCACCTCCTCTGTGGTTTCCCATTACCCCTCTGCCACATAAATCTTTTGTCTTCTATTCACCTTCTGTCATAGTACCCAGGACAGAAGCACAGGGCTGTTCACAGCAACAATGCCAGCAGGCAGTGTGTTTTCTGCCCCTGTCACAATCAAAGCCTGCTGAGGCTTATCCTTTATTTTCCCCAAATGCTTCCAATTCTGTAAAACATCGTGGCTAGAGCAAGCATGCTTAAAAAGTCATCTGGCAGAGTTACATTCACCACCAGCTGAGACGTTTGGCATAATTGTGAGACTAATCTTATTTTGGAAGCAAGGCAGGCTCAAACAGGCTCATGAACCTGCACTGCTCTGGACTGCAGACTAAAAGCTTTTAAATCAGGCATTAATTCAGACAACATTTCAGTCTATTTGCTTCATAGAATCATAGAATATGCTGAGTTGGAAGGGGCCCGTCAGGATCATTGAGTCCAACTCCTGACCCTTCACAAGGCACCACAAGAATCCCACCATGTGCCTGGGAGCGTTATCCAAACGCTCCCTGAACTCACAGGTTGTATCATAAGGCCACACTGATCTCTGTTTCTGGTTGCACCTCTCCACTCCGAAAAATATTTCTCTATAGTAAGACAAAAGCAAAAACAGAAGATTGCTTCTGTAGCCCAGCAATCACCCTGCAATACCTGAGCAGGCTATGGTGGGAGAACAGGTAACTGCTGGCAGTCATCCTATATCTGCCGAAGAGAGAAAGAAAAACAGCAGCAGCATTTGCACAAAACTCTTTTCCTCTCGGGGCCTCACTTTCCCCTCCCAACCTTTGTCTCTTATTTCTTTATTTTACAGAGGCTGCAGGGCAGGGTTTCCCTCCCCAGTGTTTGCCCAGGGCTTAGCACAATGACTGACCTGTGTCTCGAGGGGACTCTGAGGACTGGCCCCTGCACACACTTCCTTGTCACCAGGCCCACATCTGAGTCCCCTCTCCAGCCCTGCTCCACATTCCCTTGCTCTCACAAGCCTTGTGGTGCTTTCTCCAGTCCCTGGTGATGGCCCAGCACGGTCCAGTCTCATCTCCTGAGAAAGTGGAAGCAGAGATGCTTCAGAAATGTTTTAACAACCACAGTCTAGAGCTCATCTGATCACACAGGAGATTCCAAATCAGGTGAACAGTCAAACATTTTCCCTTCCATCTCTTTGAGATGCCCTTCTGTCAGGATAATAGTAGGGCCTTCTCTTTGCACTACACTGTAAGCAGCATTAACATGGTTGGCATGTGAAAGCATGAGATATTCCTGTCCTCAGAAGACAGCCCAGAAAAGCCAGTCATCAAAGCAGTTGGGTCTCAGCCCATATACAAATCCAGGGGCAGAGACAGCTTGGAGTGCAAACTGTGCCATGTCCTGGAATAGCAGAGACACTGTTTCCTTTGGCAGCAAATTAAAACATCAGAATGCTTTGAGAAGGGGAAAGAAAAGCCACACAAAGGTGACCTCACTGAAGCCAGACTCCTGGCTCAAGAGTGGGCTGAGGTACAGTTTGCATGCTCAGCACAAATCCTTCTAAGCATGCCATGCTTAAGCTTTAGAACCAGTTTAACACCAGTAAACAAGTTCACCTCATCTGTACTCAAAACCAGCATACTTGTCCAAGTGCTGAATTAGAGGGCCCTGGCATATTGAAGTGGGGTAATGTGTAATTTGGCAGGATTTTAAACGTCTCTATAACCTGAGCAGAAAGAAACCATAAATAAGGAAGCTTTATTTTTTTGAGCAGTAAAAGTGAGATTCAAACTAGAAATCATGCTATGGCAAAAGAGACTTCTTAAACTCTGTTTAGACTCTGTTTCCACTTTGTGGGAGTGAAAAAAATGAACATGACCTCCCCTCCAAGCTGTAAACTGCCAGAATGCACTCTGGGGGCTCTGGAGTTCAGTCATTTCATATGTTTTTTTTCTCATCCCAATACAGCATTGCTTATTTTCCCCAAAACACCCTGATTTCTAGTTGCTGTGACAATTTGTAGCATTATTTACAGGGCTATGAAAAGATCTAGAGACAACCTTCTTTTCCAGGATTTAATGACCTTATGCCTTGATTAGGAAGGTTAGCACATTCCTGCCGGTAACCTGCACTAGTAGGCGAGTTAGGTGCTCTAATCCAGTCTAACTCTGATGCAATATCCTTGGACACAGCTAACAAACTGCTCATTATAGGACACAAACAAGCCTACAAGGTGAACCAGTAACAGTAAATAAAAAGCCAGCACACTTAAGGCTGTGTTGTCCTCCCCCTTCAGTGTGTGGAAGCAATTTAGATGGCGTTCACAACTTAATGCAAAGGGACACTAAGCAAATAGGCAAAAATTCAAATAGGGACACATAAGGGTTGCACACTGTCTGATTCCCAGGCAAGGAGAGGCAGCCCTCTCCTTTGCTTTTAAGGCACAACCTTGAAGTTACTCCTCCATACTACCCTTGCACATGTTTGTCTCTAAAGCTGAAGGGCTCCTCTGGTTCATAGCAGTTCTGCCAAGTCCCCCAGAAAGGGCTACAACACAAATACATCTCATCCTTCAAACTAGTGCAGAAGGGCTCCCATTTGAAGCCCTACTATAATCCTGTTTCAAGGAGGGGAAACAAATAGCTGTGCGTGTGTCCTGTAGTTTGTAATCTGGGTGATGCAATAAAACACTCAAATCACTTTTCTGCTTGCCCTGTCCCGTTATCAAGTATCTGATGTCCCTATCACATGCCTGCCAAACTGAACCCCTAGGGCAAGGTCCCCTCAGGGTGTACAGTCACCCTGATCACAGCATGTACATAGGGACTATCAGCCTTTCCCAGCTGAGCATTTGCCACTTCCACATCAATCTTTTCCTTCCATGCTTCATTCTCCAGCTGGCCTGTGCTTTCTTTTGTTCTCATTGACACAAAACATCACTGCTGCAAAAGCTACAGTCATACCACAGGATCCATAGCCTTAACATCTGACCCAGAGCAACGTGCTTGCAATCATCTTAATGCTTATCTGTTAAACTAATGCTCTATGGAAGCAATTACATTCTGTCTGAAGTGTCTTACATTAACGTCCTGTGAAGGGCTGGAGCGCTCCTTCCCCCTCCTCCCTCTACCACTCATTCAAAATATAAAAAGAAACTGGATATTAGCTGGCTCAGCAGGAGGAATCACTTGACATTCCTCAGTCAGAGGAGGCAGAAAGGGAGATTATTGTAAATGGGAGTGGACAATCGTGTGGTTGGTTCTCATCACGATACAATCCATTGTCTCCCTGCAATAACCTGCCTGGGAAACGCTCCAGCCCGAGGATACCCACGGCTTGTAAATCAGCTGGGTGGCTGTGGGGACAACCTACAGCTTTATGACCTCCCCACTGTCTGTGAGAACTCCCAGGGAAGTACATACAACACTGTGCTGTTTCCTCCAGTGTAGAAAACTCTGTGAACCCCACATTGACACACGTCCTCCTGTGTCCTCGCTCAAGAGGAAGTGTTCAAAACACCCATGGATCACTCCCCAGAGATCCCAGCTACTGCTGGTCTTGTTTGTGCCAATCTTCTCCACTCTGCTGGGTTTATTCTGCTTATCTACTGCACCTGGGTTAATTGCTGCAATTGAGTGATAAGGGTGCTGCAATAGGATGTAAATGGAATAGAAAAAAAGGAAGGGGAAAAACCTGGGTGGGCTGCAGAAGCCTTAGGAAAAGCAAGACCAGCTGCATCCTGCAGAAACCCAGGTCAGCTAAAGAGTATAATACACACTTTACAAAGTTAATGGTGCAAAATCAATAGCAGCGTTCAAGTTGGTGTTTTTGCCGACTGCTCTGGGCAGTCCCAACAGCCCTGTCAGCATCCAGGACATGCAGCACACCCCACACTTGTGGGCTGGAGTCTGTCCTGTCCATCCCACAGTCCTCTCTGGCAGCACAAGCCTCAGGTGATTCTCTACTCTGAGATGGGGAATGATAACATCAGCTGACAGAGCTCCAACTTAGAAATTCATTAGCATAAACAAGCAATTCTAACAGCTGCCCAGATTTCTAGGCAGAATTAATACACCAGCACAAGGTCTGCTCTGAAAGTTCATCTAATAAAGGCAGGGCCTTTTACTGTCCACATCTCTCTTTGAAAAGCTCTAGTTACAGCAGGCAATAACTTGCTTAAGCATATGGATGGGTCTACATTGCACCATCGAGGCCAATGGCTTTTATTTCTACTACAACACAACAGTAGGCATTCCCTGTTATTATGCACATTGTTTTCTCCTCCTCCTGCAAACCTTCCGACATAAATTAAGTGATTTTCTCCCAACATAACCAAGAGTCAGTACAGAAGGAATTTCTTAGCTGTGCTACTGGGCTGGCCCTGCTGGAGCAG
>VXBA01003883.1:5567-28732 GCA_013399895.1 Serilophus lunatus
GGGCTTCCCAGGGAGGTGGTGGAGTCACCGTCCTTGGATGTGTTTAAGGACAGGTTAGATGATGAACTTAGTGGTATGCTTTAGATGGTTTAAATGGTTTAGATGATATAGACATTAGACTAATGTTGGGTAGGTTGTTAACCTAGGTAAAGGTTGGACTTGATCTCCATGGTCTCTTCCAACCTTATTAATTCTGTGTGTAATTCTGTGTGTGTAATTATACAATTAACTAGTGTAGATGAAAAAACGTAGATAACAGCAATGCCAATGAATCCAGAAACAGCCACAAACTCACAAAATCATGATACTTCTGAGAAAGAAAACTCCTAAATATCCACTAGAAGAATTTAGAGAAATATTGAGAAAGACTAAAGAAGATTTCAAAGTGGCTCAAGTAAAAACGTAAAAAAGAAAACAGGATGGATTGTGAAATACAGTGATGCTATTGATAGAATTTTGCTTTTGGTAATAAGTAGAATCTATATTATAATGTTCAGATGTACCAGCAGATATCTAGAGGTATAAGTGTAGATAATGTGAAATATAGCAGCTTTATGAATAGAGTTCTGCTTTCATTAATAAGATTCATATTATAGTATTCAGATATAGTAGTAGTGTAATTTAGAATAAGATTCTATTTCAATGAATGGTGAGCTTTAATGCGACCCTCCTGCTAGATGCCATTAGTACAAGAACACATGGTCTACTCCCTGAAACTTTGAAGACACCTTTCTCCAATAGATAGCTCAAGAATTTCCCGGGAGACCATAAATTAGTCCACCAGAAGATAACACCTTCAGAGCCAATTAAAGAAAGCTCAAGCCAGTTTTTTCAGGAGAGTTGAAAAGTTCAGAAAGAGGAAGAGTGTTCTGCTTAAGTCTCAAGACCTGCAAAAGCAATAAAATCCTCCTGACCCGAATTCCAGAGAAGAGGAGAAAGGGGATGTACCTATGTAAATAATTCCCTCCTACCTTAAAGAAATTGTAATAATTCCTCTTGCTTTTGTGATTATTTTGTTATAAAAACACAACCTGTCTAAAAATCCTTTGTGCCTCCAAATAAGAAAACTGCTCAGTCATGCACACAGCGCTCCTTGCCTTTATTTTATAATAAATTGCATTAAAAATTATTTCTCACAGGGTTGTCAGTGGTTGCCTAGAAACCAGGTTCCTCACCAGCACCATCGGCAGGAAAAGGACGGGACCGTGACTGGACATCCCAGAAGCTCCGAATGGAGAGAACGGGACCAGATGGGACGGGGAGGTTCGCGGGTCCCGGCAGCAACAAGAGTATCACTGGGAACATCAAAGGCAGGAACTGAGGGAAGGGAGAAATTGTAACTACCTCAAGTAACACTATAAAGCAGCCCTATAGAAAATATAACATTGCATCTGGCTGCTGCCACAGGCCCAGCATAGTTAATTAATTCTTTGGTCTGCGGCTTTTCTTTTTCTCCGTCTCCAATAAATGTTAAAATTTAATCAATGATCACCGTTTCTCACACGTATCATAGCTGCAATATTGCATTAATGAGCCTGTTGTCTATCAGTGGCAATTTAAACAGGCTTGGGGAGGGGGCCGGGGCCGGAGAGGCGCCTCCTGCCGAAGGCCGCGGTGCCGGCCGCCATCCCGTGCGCAGAGCCCGCCCCGGCGCCGGGCGTCCCACTACGGTCCCCGGCGGCTGCGGCTGGAGACGCCTTTCCCGGGAGGGGTGGGCGTTGTTTTCGGCCTCCGTAGGGACTGTTCGCCTTTGAGGCCGCGCCCGTTAACTGCGAGCCGGGAGCTGAAGCCCGACCACCGCGGCCGCTCCCCTCCCTCCCGGCCCGACCCCGCCCCGCCCCGCGCCGTTCCTGTCCCGCAGCGTGCCGTGATTGGCCCCCGGGGCCCGGCGGCCGGAAGCGGAAGATTTGAATGGTAACGGGCTGCCGAGGCGGTCGCGGGGTCGCTGCTCTCGGCGGGGCGGAATCCGAGAGTCTTTTGGCCGCCGCGCTCCGGGGACCGGGGTTCCCTCGCGCCTGTTGTTGGACTTGACGGTGAAAGCAGCCGCCCCCCGGCGCTGCAGCCGAGTCGCTCCCAGTGCCCGAAGGCGTGACCACGGGCTGCCGTCTCTCCTCTCCGGAGCAGAGAAGAGCTACCTGGGCCCTGCTTGTTGCAGAATGGCCGGAGGTGACTATGAGGAAGTTCTCAAGTACTATGAATTACACGGAACAGTCGGCACAGGTGGGCTCAGTCTGTGTATGCACGTGTGTGTGATGAAGAGTCTTGTGGCTCATGTTTCCAGGGTTCATTTTGTGGGAAAGAACTCTGGAAATGTAACTGGAAGGTGGGGGAGCGATTGCTATTTCATCTAACAAAAATGCTGCACGCTTTGCATATGGTATATGCTCCAGGATGACTGAGATCACAGGTGAGAAAGCTTGTCACCTACAACACAGAGCTTTACACACCTCTTTCAAATTCTAGGTGGGTTCGCTAAAGTGAAACTTGCACAGCATCGTCTCACTGGTGAAAAAGTTGCAATAAAAATCATGGACAAACTTGCTCTACAGGTAAGTCAAAAGATGTTACCAGCTATGAAGTTAATAATGTCCTGTTGCTGTAGAGCTCTCAGGAGCACAGATGCAACTTCTTGCTTTGGGCTGGTGGTGGATTCTGTTGGCTTGAAAGAATGTTAACAGAGCACCACAAATCCTGTGCCCTTATGTGGAGAAGGCAGCATACTCTGACTCTAAAACTGAGAGAATTATAGCTTTAAATAGTAAGTGATTAAATAGATTACAGTAATTCAAATATAGTGCTGATGAGAATAGTAGCAATTGTGCATCTGCCTCTCTGGGTTTTGCTGACTGATGTGTGAGGCGAGCAGGTGAGCTGTGACAGAGCTGGTGCTGGGTTAAGTTTGAGCAGTTGGACCATGTGCTGTGACGTTTTGTGTTGAGCAATTGTCTATTTACTGTGGTGGACAGGATGTCAAACTAGTTAGCAATTTCATAGTTTGCTGTTGTGTTCTCTTAGGACGACTTGCCTCGTGTTAAATTAGAAATTGATGCCATGAAGGACTTAAGTCACCAGCACATTTGCAGGTTGTATCATGTGATTGAGACGCCCAAGAAAATATTTATGGTTTTAGAGGTAAGAAACTGTTTCTGCTATGACAAAGGTCCATGGATTTAGCTGTAGCACTAGCTGGTAACAGAGTCCAAATCGTTCTTAGAAAGTCATCTCAATGGTGGGTGTGTCTAAGGTGCTGTAGTTTAAAAATGAAGCTGGCAACGTGTTCTGTGTTATTGTTAAAGCCACTTTTCACAGCTTCCAATAAACAAAATAATTTCTACCTTGTGCTCCAAAAAATAGCATCAGTGGGATACATAGCATCCCAGAACCACCACAGAGTTGCTAACTCCTGAGCAGTTTGTGTTGTATGTGGCATTAAAGTGACGTGGCTGTGATGACATGTCAGCAAAAGTCATGCTCCCGGGCTTGTTGGGCCTGTTGCAGGCTGGCCTGGGGGATGCCTGGGTGCTGCTGGGAGAAAGCAGAGGGGAGGGAAGAGTGTCCTTGTTTGTGTTTAGATTTCATTACTGTATTTCAAATGTATTCTTCTTCCTAACTTTGTGCAGTACTGTCCTGGAGGAGAGCTATTTGATTACATCATTTCTAAGGATCGCCTTTCCGAGGAGGAAGCTCGTGTATTTTTTCGGCAGATTGTTTCAGCAATTGCTTATGTGCACAGTAGGGGATATGCCCACAGAGATCTCAAACCAGTAAGTCTGATCAGTAGTCAAATTTACAGTTAGAGCTCTTTATCTAATGTTTGCTAAAAGAACATTATTTCTACTTGCTGCTTTGTTCCTTGGCTGAGCTCAACGTGTCTGATTCTGAGCTTCCTATGAGATAGAAGAAGAACAATGCACTCCGGTTGAGAGTGGAGCAGACATGGAACCAACTTCATTGCTTAGGCATTCTTCCTATTCCCTTTATTTCAGCATGTACCCAGAGAGAATTGTTATGCTTCTCTCCTGTGTAAACTGTTGTCATGCCCAAAGGAAAAGTGTGACCCCCCACAGTTTAAATGAATGGAGACTGGACAGGGTGCAGGGGGACAGGAATGCCATGGGACCAGTTGTGTGGCTTTGCTGTCACTGCAGGGATTAAGCGTTGGTTTAGGGAATGAAAGCCTTGAGACCATTTCTCTTAGAAGGGGTTAGAAGTTTGCATGTTTAGGGACACTGACAACTCTGAGAAGAACAAATTCTCACTGTACAAGTGTTTTACTAGGCAACTCATGGTCTCCAAAGAACTTCTCCCAAGGCAAAATCTTCAGTTTACCTCTTCCAAGAAGTTAACTCATAGCTGGAGAGCTGATGGATTTGTAGGCTCATGTAATAACTTGGATAGAAAGTGTCTTCTAGTGGCTTCTGCTTGAATCTGTCACTTAAAAGTGTCAGACTGAGTTTCTTGTGACTTTATGCAGTCACATCTTGGATCTGGCCCAAGGATGAGGTACCATAATGTCTCTAGGCAACCTGTTCCACACTTTGCTTCCTTCCTTATTAGAAGAAAGGCTTTTCCTTTCTTCCAGTCTGATGCCTGTTGTCTGTCATTATCCCACCATGTACTGTTGTGGAGGGACTGACTCTGCCTTGGTGACCTCCTTGCAGTAGTTAAAAGACTGCCATGAGGCCTCCACTGAAGATTTCTTACCCATCGGTTGAACAAGTGTCTCTCTTTCAGCCTCTCCTCACTGAAAAAGTGCTCTGGCATCCTGGGCAGAATTGTGCCTGTTCACAGACAGGCCTCAGTTTGGTGTCTTTGCTATGCTGGAGGGTGGGCAGAAACTCAATATGCTGTTCTCATTGTGCTAGACAGAAAGCGAGTCACTCTTTGACTCTGCCAGCTCTGTTTCTATTCACACCACTTGGGACATCGCTGACTCCCTTTTCTGCCAGGGCAGGCTGCTGTCTCTCACTTAAGTTTTCTGTCTAGCAACCTCCCAGGCCCTTCTCAGCAAGTAGGAGCTCATACCCCCATATGGAAGACAGGATATATTCATTATTAACTGGTTGAAATCTCCAGTGGAGAGCTTTGGGTAAATTCTAGCAGCTAATGGCAAGAAAAAATAAGGTGAAAGAAAATGTGATTAACTGGATACTTGAAGTATGGAAGAATTCATTACCACTTTTTCTTTTACTAGGAAAATTTGCTGATTGATGAGAAGCATAATCTGAAACTGATAGACTTTGGACTTTGTGCAAAGCCAAAGGTAAGAGTGTAAGTTACACTCAAGGAGCTACAGCAAGTACATAAAAATTGGAAATTTGACTTCAGGGTGCAGTGCAGAGCCTCACCCTGAATTTGAGCTGTAGTTCTTGTCCCATTACTAATTTCTTGGTAGGGCCTTAGCAGTGTGAGAGTGCAGTTCCCTGCATGTTCATAGTAGAATGCCAGATCTTTTTGTCCTCTTACACTTCATCTTTTATTGTAATCTAAGGCAGAGATCACCTTGTGTGTATACTACCTGCTTAGACTATAAGGGCTATGTGGTGTGCATTTACCCTCAGTAAGTTTCAAGGGTGTGTATCTTTTTTTGTAAGATTTGTTTGTGTGTGGAGATTGTGCATCAAATCCATTAGATTCCGCTTACATTCCCAAAACCTCTGGATCCATATGCTTGTATGGAGTTGGTTTCTAAGTTTAAAGTTGGTTTCTAGACTGCTGCTCTGTTTATCAGCTTCACCTGGGTGCTGGTAAGAAACAATTTAATTGGTAGAAGGTCTTACTGATCCAAAGTCCTTGGATTGTTTTAGGTGGCTCCAGTTGGAGCACCTTGCAAACAACCAGAACTATCAGACCACTCTCTTGCTGGTACAATGCCATCTTACTCTGATCTGCTTAGAAAATAGCCCAGATGAAGTAATAGCATGATTTTAGTAAGGGAGCATTCTTAGTGGTTCTTTATGAAGTTATTGCATTAAATATTTTTGTAAATATCCCACCAGCTACATGCCCCATAGCTATGGGGGCACTGCTTCCCAAGTTCCATCTCTTCTCTTTGTGGTCACGAAGGGAAGGAAAAGCTGCTCGGGTAACAGGTGAACAAGCAGTTTGGGATTTGAATGCTTGGATACTCATGATGTTGGAGAGTTTTTGCATAGTGAAACCATATATTATACCAAAGCAAAACATAAAGTGAATGTAGATGCACAGCAGAGGAAAATGAAGCTTCTGAGGCCTCCAATATGTTGTTGCTAGAAGATACCATCTATGTTAGAGACAATGCTTTTGTGTCATTTCTATCTTTATCTAGGGTGGCCTTGATTACCCTCTGAATACATGCTGTGGAAGCCCAGCTTATGCAGCCCCAGAGCTGATTCAGGGTAAAGCATACATTGGCTCAGAGGTATGTAGCACAGCTGCGGATCAGGGTGGCTTTTTTCATGCCTGCTGTGTATTTGAAAGTGATGAGGTTAAAATACAGTCCCTTGGTGTCTCTCTCGAGGGCCACTGTATAACACTGCCTTGGTGGCTCTCAGTCTGTATGACTGAGAGCAGTCACAGCCTGGAATAGGATGTCTGCTCTTAGCCACAGATTCTGCAGCTGAGTTGTTCATCTTTGACTAATTCTTTGCTGTCTCCAGGTGTTACTCTGTGTTTTAGTGCTTGCAAAAAGTAACTTAAATTCCTTCATTCTACCATGTTATTTCAAGCAGTGATTTGTTAATTATCCAACTCTTACTGCAAATTTTCATGCAGTTTCAGTATCTTGTGTACTTCACCTTTACATTTGTGTATAAAAATGGCTCTTTGTACTGTACAGTATAGTAAAAGCAGAGAGAAGAAAAACTGTGGTGTTTATCCAGCTTTGATTCTGTGTCTAGAGCATTATGTCCTGCTACTTGCCTTTGTCAAGCAGTCTAAAATGCTGCAGTTGTAATTCACTCACACGTCTTAACTGGCTTTGCTCTTGGGTGGATTCAGTCCCTTTTTCTTCACCACCCATTGCACCACTGTTCTTGGCTTCTAATTCTTGCTTTTTTTTTATTTTCCATTAAGTCAGTGCTTTTCTAACCTTTTACTTTATTGTTGAAGTGTGAGTTACAGTATGAAGCACATGGACTTTGTCATGCTAATACAGAGAATAAATAACGAGGCTTTAAAGCTGATTGTAACTGTGCTGACAGCTGTTACAATCACAAATACATTTCAGTACAAAGTCCTTTCTGATGGGTTTCACTTAAGTTTTGCCAGTGAAATCCTTGTAGGTTGAAGGCAGTTCAGCAATTTGGTAACCTAAGGAGAGGATAATGGTTTTACTGGTGCTCTAGCCTGAGGGAATTGAATTCAGGTGGTGTGCTTTCACTTGGAATACAGTGCTTCTGTCTAGAATTAAGGAGCCTACGTTTTGTGAGCTGCATATGAGCTTTGCCAAAGGAACACAATGTTACTTGTCTCTAAGCCATTTTAGACAGATCAGATTTGTGAACTCTCACTTTTATTTTTTAGGCAGATATTTGGAGTATGGGAGTACTGCTGTATGCTCTGCTGTGTGGTTTTCTCCCCTTTGATGATGACAATGTCATGGCTGTCTACAAAAAGATCATGGTAGGTATTGATGGTGCTACAATACATGAAGAACAGCATCTCTAAGCATTGTGAGAAGCTTTTCCCTTCTGGTGGCAGAATCTGTTGAGCTGTGCGTTGGGCAGAAAGGCTTATTTGCTGAATTTTGTCATGCAGTGCTACTCTTCAGATCAATATCTTGTAGATTTGATGTCTTCCATTGGTGGTTGCAGGAGTCTAGGTTGGTCCCATGATGTGGTAGAAAACTGAGCTTCAGGAAAAGCATTTTCTTGCTACTGGCCTGGATTTTTTGTACCTGGGCTTTTATCTGCCTTTTCCCCATATTTTACATATCTAACAGATGTCAGCTGTTCTCATGTTTAGGAGAAGCAGGATTCTGCATCTGCTATTACACTTTCCTCCTCCAAAGAAGAGTTGAATAAATAGTAAATAAGATAATTAAGTCACTGGTTCTGTTTTCCTCTAAACTCTTCTTGATGTAGCTAAACAGATGCTGTTCCTCATCCCACATGCACCTCTCCCAGCCACGTCTGAGCTGCCATAACATCTGTGTTGATAAAACTTACATTAAGTGAGTGGAATGAGGAACAGCAGTGTTGAGTAAGGGCTTTGAGTTCATCTACCTCATTCTCCTTCTCTCACCCAGAGTCTGATATGTTTTAAAAAAAAAACCCCAAAAAGCTACTTGAGACTGCTGGAGGGCTACTTTAGCAGGAGGCAGCTGACACAGGTCTGCACAGGGAGTTTTTTCAGCATGCATAACAATTTGAACTCCATAAAGCACTGGATTAGTTCATCAAAGAGGGTGGCTTTTTATTCTTATAATTAGAGTGGACTTGAGTACATTGACAGAAGATCTCTAGGAAGCCTACTTTGAGTTGCTGGAGAAAACCTTAAAAAATAAGAAGGGGAAAAAATGGAAGCAGAGGCTATCTGATATAAAGATGTCGTGTAAAGGTGCTGATTTTCAAATGAGGTGCCATGAAAATTGCATGACTTCCCTACGCACTTAGTGGTAGAATGTCTTGATTTAGAAGGGAGCCATAAGGATCATGAAGCCCAACTCCCTGTTTCTTGCAGGGTTACCTAAAACTAGGCTACGTAAACTGAACAACCCTTGTTGTGCAAACATATTTTGTGCATGACATATGCATTGTTGTGCAAATGATACTAGCAAGCACTTGAAATTTCTCAGTAAAATTACTATAACATGGAAACAGCTACTTTGGCAATAGACTTCAATTGCCTTCTCTCTCTGCTTATCTGAACTGTGTGGTCTATGCAGAAGGTCAGTAAACACTGAGAATATGTTCATTTATAAGCACACTCTAGTAGCATGACATAAAACCCTTTCTGCTCCTCATTATGCCAAGATGCACAGCCTGGTAAATGATCTGACTGCCTAAGGCATTCATTGAGCAGAGAGCTTAGATGTGGAATGGAGACTTTAAGAACATCAAAGATGATTCAACATAGTTACAGTTGTGCAACGTGAACAGGAAGCAGGAGCTGAGTTGTTTGGACTGATGGAATGTTGGCCAGTGGACCGTGTTGAAGTGAGCAGAGACAACCAATGATGTTTTAAAACTTAGCCCGGGGGCAGTCAAAACCCAATCATGTCACAGGTGTTAAGACGCAGGCTTGCAATTTCCACTCTGAATTTGTTTTAATTTAATGTGGTTGTGAACTGGAAATTGCTTGAAATGGGGACACTTATCCGCTTGTCTAGAATTTAATTTCACACATTATAAATCCTAAAATTTATTCTAATCTCAAGTTGGATCTGTCACTCCACTTACATGCAATGTTTCTTTCTTTGGGATGTTCCACATCACCTAATTTGGGAATACTTGAATTAAAGTCTTTTGAATGAAAAGTCAAGCTGTGATGTAACTTCTGTTAAAAAAAGCTTACATCTTTGTGATCTTATGCACTTGGTAGATATTGCAACCTATCCAGAATTGCCCTTAGTCCAGTAGATGAGAATTGTTTGTTACATTGTGCTCTGTAGCAATATATTCAAAACAAAATGATTATATTGCTTAGTTTATATTGTATTGCTTAGTTTCAGAGAAAAGCTGCGTATAGCCAACAAACTATTCACAGATAACCTATTAGCAGTGTCTGTAAGGATGTAACTAAAATTCTTTAACCTGTGTTGTCAGAGCAATACATACTCTGCTTAGAAATGCTGGCTCCATATAATGCCAGCAGTTTGTCATTGAGACATTTGTCTGTAGAAAGAAAACCACCATGACAAAATGATAGGTACGTTATTTGACAATGACTGTTTGATGATTTTTATTTTTCTCAATTTTCATTGAGACGTAAATGATGCCTGATGATTAATTTGGTTTTGTTTTTAGCCATTGTTTTACCTCACATCTGAAAACTGTTTTCACCTTTCTTCTAACTGAGAATTAAAGAAAACCAACAGTAAATATTTTAATTGAAAAACCTTCACCTATTAGACCTGTAACCTTTATTCTCTCTCCAGTATGAGATCTACACTTTAACATTGGATGTAACGTATTCAAAAAAGAATAAAAGTACACCATCCTCAGTATTAACATGTTGTCTGAAAAGTAGTGATTTCAGTGAATCTTCATGTTTCAAAGTGATAATATCAGTCATTCATACTCTAGTGTGTTTGCACTCCTAGAACTTCAGTATTGAGTTGATATGATGAACCAAGGCAATGGATAAAGGAGCAGGTTGGCTGCAAAACTGGGCAGAGATGGAAGTTTCAAAGAAAGCAGAGTGGATGAAAGCTTCAGCTGGTGAATCAAATGCGGCATTTTCCTTCCCAATGCAGTGGGGTTTAGTACTACCATGACATTAATTCAAGTCATTCTTAAACCAAGTTCAAATGGTCCTGCTATTCTTCTGTTACTGAATACAAATGTCACTACAGTCCAAGTGACTTAACAGTTCCTTTTGAGGTTCAAGGTTAATTCTAAATCCTTTCTTTTCTGTAGAGAGGAAAATACAGTATTCCAAAGTGGCTGTCTCCTAGTAGTACACTGCTCCTTGACCAAATGCTGCAGGTAAAGTATTGTTTTTGTTGCATAGGTAAAAACATTACATCGCTGAAACAGTTAAAAAACATTCAGTGTTTGTAAAAGTTTAATTCTTACAAATTTTTGAAGACAAGATTGCTATTGCCTTTGGCTCAAAAATATTTCAGAAAAATGTTTGAGAATGGAAATAGTTAAGCACAGTTTAAATTATTTAGCAAAGACTTCAAACAGCCTGCATTTAGCTGTTTTTAATGTGCTATAAAAACGAGCTGTTTGTAAATGAAGCTGAACTTGCCAAATATGCATTTGGCCACACCTCAGGAATCAAGCCAATGCTATGTATCCCTGGGACACCAATTGTAGCTAGGTTCTATAGCTGTCCTTCACAGCTCCCCTGTTTGAGTGTAGACTTTGTCTTTGGTGAAGCTCTGAAACAGTGTTGGTTTCCATTTTTGCTCCTAGCCACCCACTCTGTGCAGAAGACAAATTGTTTCTTGACTTCTCCATGGTTTAAATATTATTTTTATTTTTATTGTCTGCCAGGTTGACCCAAAGAAGCGGATTACAGTCAAACACCTCTTAAGTCACCCTTGGCTCATGCAAGGTTATTCTGATGCTGTTCAGTGGCAAAGTAAATACCCAGTAAGTACTCTGGTCAGAGGAATACAAAAGTTCTAAATATAATCTTTGCTGGTTTACTACTATCTTCACAATGTGAAGGGGGTGAAGGCAGTTCTTCAAAGGTGAACTTTGAGATGGCTGTGGTCCCTCAGCTGTCAAAATATTCTTACTTGCTCTTAATTTCTCTCAAGGAGAAATTTCAAATGTGTTGTAAAAAGCTACAAATTCTGCAGCCTAATCTACAAAACAACTGAATTCTCATGAAAATGTGAAGTATTTCTGCATATGAATGGCCAGTTCCTTCTCCAGGCTGCTTGATCAATTCTTTATTTAAGGTGCAAAGCACAAATATTCATTCTGGAGAGCATGATTATCTTATATGTAGACCTCACTGAAAATTTGAATAAAATTCAGTCTCACTGAAAGAATATTCGTCTTGCCTCTCTATCGCTTGTTCTACTTCTGTGAGACATGAAGGCAAGGGCAAAAACCCAAAATAATCAGGCTGTCAGCAGAAAGTGCTGAGGCGGCCTTCACGTTGGCAGCCAATACTTTTTATTGCCACCAGATGCCGCTGTTTCTCCAGGTAAAGAACAGCTTGACTGTACTTGCTATATTTATGGAGAGATGAAAGTATAGCTCCGTTCTAGTAAAAATTTCACCTACTGTCAGCTTATTTGAATCCACAAGCTCTCACCTGTGAGACTCCAGGCTGTGAAGTTGTTGAAGTTGTATTACTTTTTCAGTCCACTCCTATGATGTTTAGCTAAAACTAGTGTTAAGTGTTGACTCAGCCCTCTGGGTTTCACGACAATGTCATTGTCAGATAAAGATTATAAGACAATTTGAAAACATCAGGCTTCAGTATCTGTCATGTTCTTGCAGCTGGGACATCTTGATGAGGACTGTGTGACAGAGCTTTCTGTGTTTCATGAGCAGAGCAGGGAGGCTATATTGGAATTAATAACAGAGGTAAGAAGTATATATGAGTAATTTACAGTAATTGAATATAGTAATAGAGGATTTTTTTTAAAAAATAGGGTGTTTTTTAACAGTCAGGTTTCCCACGCAACTGTAGCAGTAGCAACTTAAACTCTGGGTAATACTGAAGATAGATTTGTGAAGTTAATGTTCCTTGTTCTTCATTAACCCTTGTTCTTCAGTTGTAGCAATTAAACAGAATAATCTGTCTACATGGAGAAAAGTTCTTCCAAACTGATTTGTGACATTTGCAAAGTCCTTTATTGAAGGACTTCTAATCCCTTCTAACTAATTAAAACTAACTGTACTATGCTGCTACCATGTCAAGCATGGTGCTCTTGTTCCTCACAAAAGCTGAGTTGCTGTAAATCATGCAAAAAGTTGGTGCTGTTTGTGGGGGATGAACAGGCAGGGGAGACTTCTAAAAATTGACTCTCTGGTTGAAATATTGGATAAACCAAGTTACTAGGTTTGCCATTCACTTCAGTAGGTATAACCTAATCCCATAATGTGAATCACCTGAAGTCTGAAATTACACTTACATGAGCCATCACTAGGGTTGCACATCAGGTGGAAAAACTTGCAGAGACAGAGAAATTTTCAGAAGGCTGAATTTGCCCTGTACTTACAAGGTTTCCAGTTTACAATAAGGAGATTAAAATACTTATTTCTCTCTCCCTGCCTCACCAGTGGAAATACGACCAGATGTCAGCAACATATCTCTTGCTTCAATCCAAGAAGGCTCGTGGCAAGCACGTTCGTTTAAGGTTTCCACGTCTAACAGGGCATACCAGAACCTTGCCATCAACAGGCCTTGAGGTGAGCTTCCATTCAGCAGCACAGCATCCTGGTTAAAATTCTGCTCTGGGTTGCCAAAGTCCTGCCTAGGGAAACATGCTGGTGCCCTACATATCAAGAAAAGAACATGTACACAGTCAGCCAAAGTCTTGGTCATTAAAAGTTCTGTCTTCCCATTAACATGATTTAGCAAGCTCGGCTGCTTCTGTGGATTTGCTTTACTGGAATGCTGCACAAAATCCCTTCTTGGCAGCTTATGTTAATGGGCCCATTAACTAACTGGTCCTGTTGTCTGCTCTGTGTGATCATTGTTCTGTGATGAGTAACTTCTTACTGCATACCATGTTTGTCTCTATATATTTGTGTGCCTTGGGTTGCATTTCACATAGCTTAATAAAGAAAATCTTCCGAAACATCACAGCATATCGCCTGGGCAGGCTGCTTTGACAGGACATGGGCACTATGTGAGCTGGTGGTCAAATCAGAGAGAGGCATTCCTTCCTCATCTGTTTCCTTTGAGAACCAGATGAGGTTCTTAGACAGGACTATGTTTATTCTGAATAAAGGAAACATGTTGCTGGTGGTTTTATGATGATGGGTATTCTTCAGTGGTTTTGTGTATCTTAAGATATTCCTGTAGTTTGATAGCAAAGTGCAAATAAGGCACTTCAGAACTTGGCTAAAATTGCTAAATTGCTTGCAGTGTCATGTATAATATGCAGCTATATGTGATGTTGGTGATACTTGCCTATTTGATGAACTCAGAAGTAGTCAGTGGAATCTCAGACTTGCCATTAGCCATTCCTCCCTGAGCTGAGACATCTGTGTGAAATTGTCTGACTGTGCTGTTTTCTGTGTAGAGAAAGCACTCAGAAAAAATAGTTTCTTATGTATCTAATTGAGTTATGTGCAAATCATATCGGTTCACCTATACAACTTCTTTGAGATGAGAATTCTAGAGTTACCAGAGCTGCTTAACAGATCACAAATCATAAGTGTTTCTGGGTATGCATAATGTCATTTCCATGATCCTGGTGAGTTAGCCTTCTACACTCTGATGAATAAGGTGGAAGTTCTCTAGGTTCAGTTGTGCTCATACTGTGGAGTCACTTTAGTGATGTCCCAGGTAAATTGGTCTGTCAAATGCTAACTAACATATGCATAATGCCTTCCCAAATGATGGTGAAAACACTATCACTGCACAATACATCACTACACAATACAGCAATCCATTAGGCCTCCAGCAGCACTCAGAAAAATGGCTGAAAAATAACAAAAGGTGTTAGAAACTGGGGACCCTTTGATATGTATCTGATTGTATCATGTGAGCCATGCAAGTAAGCAACTTTGGCTAAAGTTATGAATCCTTTGATTTAATAAATGACGATTTTTCAGGGAGTAACCCATCAGATGAAGGGTACCAAATGCTAGTTCCAAGTACTGTTGTGGATTTTGTAGTCGTATGTTTTGGATATAGGTGTTTACTAATATCCAGTCTCAAACTTGGCTCCATTCTTTTCTTGGATTCTTTCCAGATTATTGTTAGGATTTTGGTAAAAAGAGGTTGTAGTTCAAGCCTTGAATTCAAAGGTGGGTATTTCTGTGATTAGCTTCTCTTTTTGAAACAGGTAATGAAAGATGACTTTGCAGCAATGCTTCACATCTGCTTTTGTTACAAATGACAACCCCCCAACAATGATATTAAAGTTGTCTTGGAACCTAGAAAGAAACTAGATTTAGATTTCAGTGGTGCTTTTCTGATGAAATCTTACTTTTAAGCATGCAGTTGAATCTCAACTGAACCTTTCTTTTCAGTCTGAAAAAATTGTGACATGTGAAGGAGATAGGCCAGACTGCAGTGAAATGCCATGTGCATTTGGATCCAAAGAATTTTCAGATACGGCTTCACTGTTTGAAGAATCTCCGTTGGAAGAATTTATTCTAAATGCTCAAGGAACAAAGCAGGTGTTTGATATACTATTCTTAATCCAAAAAATCTCATTGTACCTATTGTATATCTTGTATATTTAAATGTTTGGTGGACCCTAGCCAAGAGGAGTTACAAACTGAGTGAAGAAGCGTTTCAAGTGTATAGCTGACCATATGTTGTGGCTTCCTCTAGCTGTAGGTCATGATTAATTTGATTAAAACTTGAGCTTTGACATCCAATTTGCATAAAATCAGCATCTAGAAAATAAGTAAATGGGGATTTAAAAACTGGTAGGAGAAAAATAAGGTGATGCAAACAAGGTCTCAGAGCTAGGCTAGAGCTGGACAAGTCTCCGAAGAAGTTCAACCTGTCTGTATTACACACGAAAATCCAGTGGAGCAATTAAGATTTTACAATTAAGCCAAATAGAAATTTTTAACTGTGTTTCAATGAGCTGGTGAATAATAGTTTTAAACGTGCAAATGAAAGAATTTAGAAGAGCAGATAAAGAAGTGGCAAATTACTTGAGAACTTTATTAGCAAGTTATAGAGGGAATCAGAAGTACTGAAGAGTTTTCAACTATTTTGGTCTATAGGCAAGCATCGTGTGGTGTTTTTAACCTGCTTCAGAATTTCCTTGTCTGTAACATTCCTGAATGCGATCAGAATACAGCAATGGGTGTCTCTTCTTTTTGTTGCATCTTTTGTAGCATTCAAAGCCTGATGTTTCACTGGATGATAAGGAATTCACACTGTCAACTCCAGCAACAAGAAAAGTGGCATCAAAGAAGGATGAAAACAAAGAGAATGTTGAGACAGAGTCGGTTTTAAAAAATGAAATGCCCTTTGCATTTCCTGCTCTAAAGAGTCCTTTTGCAAAGAGTCAGACTGAGACACAGGAACAAGCCATACCCTCTCGAGCACTTGCCTTCAAAGGTACATGGAATGTAACTAGTGAAAGCTTAGAACATATATATTGCTTGGGAATTATTGAAGCTGAAATATGAGCACAATACTTGTGCATCCAATACATTTGTTTCTAGAAGAATTTTTCTCCCTATTTACCATCCTGCTAGTACCTCTGGTAGGATGCTGCAAGAGTTTTAATCCTCCATCAGGGCATCTTACTTGTGTGCTGTTTACAAGAGCTATTGCTGCTCACAGTGTCATGCATGAGTGCCTTTTGTCACACCTTAGCATGGAGCTAAGTGCTGTGTTCCTAAAACTTGCACCTGGTTCCACTTTTCCATGAAGGTTGAGAACACGATTTCCTCAATACTCTTCTTCCCTTGTGATTACCTTGAGTGAAAATAAAGTCACAGTTTCAATGATCTGCTTTTAAGAGAAATCTCACTTTGGGATTTCTCATGGTTGCACATCAGCATTTTCACAGGAACAATCCACTGGAGCTGTGAAAATAATTCTTTTAAAAACTTGCAGGTCTTTCAACTATGTGATAAACTGCAGAAATCTACCTAAATTATGTCAGCTTTTCTGAGTTACTAGAAATTTCTGTCCTTAGCCTGTCTAGTCATTTAGATATCCTGCATGTACATTACCATTTCCTTCAATGATTACCATAAAAGTTTTGGTGTTGGTACCATAAATTCTAACTCTGTCCTTCAAATGCCAAGGGCTCCTTGCAATGGGAGATTTCTCCATTCCAGATGTTAAGGAGTATTGTTCAGGAACAGTAAGTCCTTGCAGGCCGATTCAGGGAGTAAGGGATCTTGGACAACAATGGAAGCTAATTCTTTTTGATGCATTGAAAGATCTTTGATTCAGAGAAGTGGTAGTAATACCTTTCTAGAAAAGGAGAAGTGGAATTATCCATTGGAAATTTTGAGGTCCTAGATGGGATCAGGTGCAGTTCCACAGAAAGCTGAAACTTTGAACATTGAAGTTGGGTTTAATAGGGACAACTCATTTATTTCTGACTGTTTTAGTGTTTTATCTTGCACTTTCAAAACCATGCTCTGAACACATTGACTTTTTAGGATGTCATGTGATGTGACATTATGTATTAAACATGGCTGTATAAATTTATATTCTTCATATAACAGAAGTGGATCAGTGAAGAAAACACAACTATTTGATGTAGTGGATGGCTCAGTATTTATTCTGGGACCAGTGGCAGATCAGAAAAGCAATTCTAGTCCTTGAATTTCTAATATTGAACTGCATTGGTTACTCTTCAGGTTTGATTTGTAGAGCCCTGGGGAAATCAGTCACAGTTTTAATTTATTGAGTAGAGGTAGTAAAAATATATTTTATCATTCAAAAAATACAGACCTGAGATAGAAACAGGATCTGATTTCAGAAATAAATTAGTAATAATGAGAAATTGGTGCTGAAGAAAAGAAAATCCTTTATGCAAAGACATACCTGTTTGGATGGTTTCTTTCAGTGAGCCCGTTCACTGCAGTCACCCCAATTAAACCCACAAACCTGACAAACAGAGATGAATTGACATCTGAGGTTCTTTCAGAAACAAGGTAAGTGTCCAGTTATTTCTGTACACTTCTGATTTAGAGCAGGGCTGCCTTAATCCATATGCTGCTTAGGAAGCCTTTTTACAACAGAAAACTGTAATTTCTATTCTCTTGGTAAAACCTTTCTGAAACCTCTTTCTACATTCACTAGAAAACACTGAGGGTAAAGGAAAGTTTTAAAACTATGTAACTCAATTATCTTTAGGATATATTCCTATTTTCCATAATGTAAATTCCTTCGTATTCCAGTTCCCCAGAGGACTGCAGCTTCTAAATACAACTCTTGAGTTTAAACGTCACGAGACTTTCAAACAGAATTCCTGTAATACACTATGCTGGATTTTATTTTCTTTGTTCTGTCACGTCTGCTAGTATTTTAGTGATATGTCTGAAATAATTTTTTTAACACTGAGGAAAAAATAACTGATTAATTTGTTCATGTAACAGATGTCATTCAGTGGAATTAGATCTCAACCTAGGTCACATGGATAGCAGCCAAAAGAAGAGAAAAGCCAAAATATTTGGAAGTCTTGAAAGAGGCCTAGATAAAGTGATCACAATGCTTACACCAAGCAAGAAGAAACGATGCACCAGAGGCTGTCCAAAGAAAGTTAAGGTATAGTTGCTGCAAAAGTCTTACATGAGAACAAGTATTAATTATATATTAATTATTGTATTACAATTATTATTATTGGAAACATCCACTAGCTTCAAAAGTGGTCATGTGAAAGCTTCTGTGATCTGTCTTGACTGCATTCTACAGTAAAGTGCTCTTAGTGCACGACTGTTAACAAGACAGAGCCCCACTTACCACAGTGAGATTATCTGTTAGTCTGGACTCAGCAAGTCAACAGATCCAGGGAAGAATTTGGCACTGTTCCTTATAGCAACAATTAAACTATATGTGAAGGAGGATGGTTTTAAAGGTGAGCTAGCTCACAGTTTTTTGTCATGTTATTCATATTGCAATACTGCTAGCTCTCCTACTAAAAAATTCTAACATACCTTGCTTAGGTTTCTGTAGTCCCCGAGCAATATGTCTGTCTGGGGTAGAATTTAGATGTCTAGGGAATCTGAAATTACACTTAAAGCCTAAATAACTATACCTTGTGAAAGAATTTCTGGCCCTCAGGTAGTGTGTTGCAACGAGCACTTTAAGACTTCATTAAAAATTTGTCCTTACTGAAATTGATTCATGAGGTTAACATTAGCTTTGTAGAATACACATCACATGGCATTAGCATGATACTCATGTAGGGACCAGACCAATCAGTTGGGTGAGGTGGCAGCAGCAGCAGCTGAGGTAAATCTGGGTGTGAGCATTAGGTCGAGTTCTACAGGAGGCTTCTTGAGCTCAGGGACACCTAAGCAGCAGTCCCAAGCCCTGTCAGGACCCACTAGGCCTCAGTAGCCAACCAGATATTGAGGGGATGTTGCCAGAAGCAGCAAGGGAGATTGAAAAGCTCCAGGGAGCACAAGAGAAGAGGGTAGACAAACAGGACATGATGTGGCAGAGGAATGTGTTGTGACACTTTGCATGGGCAGGGTGTGCCATGTTCCATATCCTCGATATTGGAAACAGTCTCAGCTGATGATAGTTTTGGGAAGTTGAAGCATTTGTCACATGGTTAGCTAGCTGTTCTGAAACGTCTTTTGTGAAAACCTTTTGCAATATCTTCAGTTTTAGGAGAGATTTTTTTTTTTATTCCTTGAATTGTTTTAACAAGCTGACTACTTTTAGGCACACTGTAATGTTACCACCACTCAGCTACTGAATCCAGATCAACTATTGAATGAAATAATCACTGTTCTTTCGAAGAAGCATGTGGAGTATGTTCAGAAGGGGTAAGTGTAAAATGTGGTGACTTCAACTTATTTATAGTTGTAGAAATAGTGGTTATTCCAACCCTTGATAAAATAAAGTATTGAAACTTACTTTCTTGGCCCCATTGTAAAATAATCTTACTGAAAGTGTAGAAAGTACTAAATGAATGTGTGCAGTAAAATTTGTCCAGATCATGCAAAACTGTTGAGTGATCTCTAGCAGAACCCTTTGACTGATATCGAACAATAATAGCGAGGCAAAATTCACGTCAGCCTGTGTCACGTGAAATTTTAAATACAAAAGGTTTGTGTGGGTGGTCACATGACCACATGTATAGACTTTAAGACAATTGAACAATTCAAATTTGAAAACAAGAGACCACAAAATATAGAAAAAGGAACAACAGCTGTTTTATTAAATACATGTACGTGATAAAACACAGAACACAAAACAATAACTCAAGAACAGCCAAAAACTTGTAGTGAAACAGAAAGAAACGTCTTCTCCTGCCTGGGTGTATTTTTAATTTTTTGTCCACCAGAAGAGAACACCAGCACACATCTGAGAGATGAAGGGGCTGAGTGGCCAGTAAGGGAGTCCCACGGTTACAAAACAATTGTGGCCAGTGGCACTGATAGGATGCAGTGAGGCAATGTCGCGGGAATATGTGTTCTCACCAACTCCCCAGGTGGAAAGAGGGAAGGAAATCTTTGTGGATGGTGTCTCCCTCCGACTGGTCCAAGCTGGGCTTAGATGGGTGGCAGCAGGGCTGCTGGGGGTGAAGTCACGCTGCCTCTGAAGTCCTGTGTGGAGAGAGAGAGCAAGTTCTGGACTGGAAACTCATCATCAGCTGCATGCCAACTACCCCCATGGACTTGCACAGGGCAGGGCAAGCCGTCTCCTTTTTGCAGACTTTGCTTCCCCATGCTGCCTTCCTCGCTGCCCCCCCGGCCACGCTTCCCACATCAGCACTGTGGCCCCCAGGCACTGCCAGTTCCCTATGCCAGCACCTCCCATCCCACCCTGCCCCAAACCCTGCTGAGGAAATTTGTTCTTCGCTTGGCTTTCCTCAGTTTGGTAGCACTATGGTGGTAACAGGAAAATTTTCACAAAAAGAAAATCTAACCCGTAATCCCAAATGGGACAACTTAGAGAAATAATGTAGATATCTTTTAACCCGCATTCTTGTTGGTTAAAAGATATTAGCCTTTAGCCAAGAGGTTATTGTATTTTAAAAGCCACAGAATCCGTACACCTTTGTGGATTAATTTGTAGGATTTGCTATCTAGACTAAGATACTGATTAGTGAGATTGGTTCTTACTCATGGTCAAAATAAATGTCTACTTCCTGAGTTCCCATCACATGAAATAAACATTGTGCTCCCTTTTCAATATGCATTTTCTCAATTTCTTGAGTATTTCAATGATGAAAACTCTAAAACACCAGAGTATGCATCAGCCTCTTGATACATTTCCAGCTCAGAATCTGAAAGGATGCTGGATTTCAAAGCTGCACCTTCTCCCATTGTAATGGTTCAAACTGTTCATTCAGATTTTCCTACTTTCACACCAGCTAAGCTGTAATCAGCAGAGAGTAGTCTTGTCTAGGAAAAACATGAGAACTTTCCATCAATCAAGTTCAGAGGATGGGGATCTGTGGCTAGCAGGGTTTCCTGTGGTTGGGTTGAATATTGCTGCTGCATGCTGGTCTTTGAGTGTAGTGATAACAGTAGTGCTCTGAGACTAAAGTATTGACAAAGCTCTCAGTTGGCTAAATTGTGGGTTGTTTCCTGGTATTTTGAGTAGCAATAGGAAATTTTCTCTAAAATGCTTTTATTAATTGAAAATTGCATTGTGAAACAAACATTAAATGATACAATGATTTTTCTGTTTGCCTTTTTGTTTTGTACAGTTATTCCCTGAAATGTCAAACCCGGTCAGATTTTGGTAAAGTAACTATGGAGTTTGAGTTAGAAGTGTGTCAGCTCAATAAGCCTGAAGTAGTGGGTATTCGGCGACGACGCCTTAAAGGTGATGCCTGGGTGTACAAGAGGCTGATGGAAGACATCTTATCTAGCTGCCAAGTGTGAGTGACAGAGGCTTTTATCACCATGTTTTAGAAAGGTCTGTTCAGAGAAGTAATTCTTTGTCACAGTCACAGCTATATTTGAAAAATCTGTCATCTTTCTTGGGTTTTTAACCACCCTTTTTGTACATATGCTTCTGTACACTTCCTTTAATATTAGGTTCATAATAAATGTTCTGCAACTGCTACTTGTCTGAAGTGAAATTCTGTGAACAGTTCCTTCGTTTATTTTTCAAATATCTGGGTTAAAAAAGTAGTGATGTTTACGTGCTGAAGCTTATTGTGGTATATCTTTAGTTATCAAGTGCATGTGGCACAGAAATAGTCATTTGCATAATTCTCTTGTCTCTGCTTAAGTAGGATTTATTGAGATCATTAACTGAGTCACAGCTGTGGTTCCTGGAGTTACACTATATGCTCAGTGTTGTACAAAATAGGACTGGCTTCAATAAACGTGAAGTCAAGAGTACTTGGGTTTAAACTGTGATTCCATATAAAACGTTGCTGTATCTCATTACAAAGCCTTGATGATTCTTAATAAGCCTGTGCACTTTCTGATGCTCTCATGTTAACATGATGATACGAGGATCACTAAAGAACAAAAGCACCTTTGAACTGTTGGGAATGGAGAAGGCATTTGTCACCTTGACTTTCTACAAGAAATTCAATTAAACTTTTAACAGAATTTAAGCACCATAAATAAAACTTACAAAATACGCAGACCAAGCAGGAACACCTAAGAGATGGTTGGCGCATTGGGGTAATACCTTAGAAAATTATATCTCCCCGGTGTTTGTGCTTTCTGTCATGTGGAGTATTTATTTTTGCCTTCAGATGTGCTTCAGTAGCAACCATGCTTGCCGCAGCTAAACCCAAGCAGCAGCAGTGGGAAGGCACATGTTGAGCCTTTTCTGTATGCAAAGACATCCAGTAATACCTAGACAAGTTATCAGTGTGCTCCAGCTTTTTCCTAAACTACCTGGAGGCAACTGGCATATGCCACATGTAGACCACATATTCTTGCCCCTTAAATAAAGTGAGGAGCATCTATCCAAGGATGGGGTGGCTGGAGACCATTTCTGAAAAGTCGCAGTGAAAGACATGAGATATGGCTGCTAATGAAAACTGTCTGCTTGTTCTCTGTGACCATTACCACAGGAACTGGAGGGAACGCTTTGTCTCAGCTGAGGCAGAAGTGTCCTTCAATGTTTTTTTCCACTGCCAAGTTGTCCCTTTGTTCCATTTTAGACAGGTGAAGCAACAGGGACATTTTTAGTGGTTTTCAAGAAAAAATGCAATCATGGAGAGCAAAGACAGAATCTGCTGCTCCTGGAAGCATTTCTGGTGAAGGACCTTTTAGATGCAGAAGGGGCTAGTAGGAAAAGAGGGACAACATGAACAATGATATGAACCTGCCTGACAAAGGGTAAGTGTGGTGGTTTGACCCACCTTTTAGCATTCATGAGGCAGGTTCAATAAAGGTGACGGAAAACTGAATAGAATGGTCAGCAGGAGAACAACTTATTCCAGGGGAATTAAATTAGAGAGGTAGGGTAACCCTCAGGAGACCCCAGAATTACATTGAGGGACCCCCAACACGCAAGGAAAAAAACCACACAAAACAGGAAAAAAAAAAAAAAGGAAAGGAACTGTTCCTTTCAGCCAGATGGCTAGTTGAAAGAAACAGGGAGGAAGGGTAGGAAAAGGTGTCTCTCCCTTCTCTCTCTCGCTCCCTCTCTCTTGAAGCACCTCCGGCCCTTCAGCCTCTCTGAAAAACACAAACACAGGTGAAAACCAGCTCCCTCCCTCCCTTTTTCCGAAGGATACTTGC
>VXBA01003883.1:28778-73144 GCA_013399895.1 Serilophus lunatus
GCAGCACCTCAGAGATGCCACAGCGCCAACATGATGCCAGGGCCAGCCTTCTATCCGCTGTCCGTGAGCAGCCGTGGTGCTGAAATTCCCGGCCATGCTGGCCTGGGGCTGCGGGCTGCTGCCTGTGCTCCTCGGGGTGGGGGTGAGAAGCCGCCGCCCCCCGGAGAGACGCTGGGGCTTCCCGTAGCCGTGCCCCCCGGCCGCTGCTCGCCCCAGGAAGCCACCGTGTCCGTGCGGGAAGGGACGGTCCCCATGGTCCCGGGAACGGCGGAGGCAGGGGGGCTAGAAACCGCCGCCCGGCCCCGGTCAGGGGGGGCGGGGGGGCGGCCCCAGGAAACGAGGAGCTGTTGCTGCCCGGGCCCGGCCTCGGGGGCACCGGGACTGGCACAGGTCTCGCTCTGTCCCGGCCCCCGATCCCAGCTTCCTTCCCCAAACCCCGGGAGAGCAGTTGAAACAAGGGTCCCTCCCCCACACGCCCTGCCCTGCCCAGGATAGGGCTGCCTTCATCTCAGCTTCCCCCCTCCCCCCAGCTTCAGGGAAACAGCTTTGAGGAAAAATTGAATTTTAACTCAGGTAAGTGAGGTTTCTCTCTTACACCCCCTTCCAAAAGCCCTTTTTCAAACGTCTACAGTAAGAGAAGTAGTAATAAGAGCCAGGGCTGGTCAGTCATGTTAATTAAAAAGAGGGTGTGGCCATGTTCACTTCGGAAGGACTTCATCAAATGGGATACTAAGGAAAAGGGGGATAGTCAGAAATAAAAAATGGAGGGATGCAAACTTGACGGGGACTCCTGCAAGGAGAAGAGAGTCAGATGATCTTTGTGAGTCCCTTCAACTTGACATATTCTATGATTCTGTTCAGTAACAGAAAGACAGCAAACCAGCAAGTGAAGGGCCTCTGGGAAAACTGCAGCAAACTGGAACTTGGCAGCTGGTGAAGCTGGAATCCCAAGGGTGTGGGAGGAAGTGAGATGGTGCCAGCTGATGGGGTGATGCACCAGGGTCTCAGCCCAGTGTATGGAACTGGCGAGCTGGCTGCAGGGGCAGCATCCTCCAGACCCAGGTGTGCATGGGTATTCCCCAGCAAATATGAAGCCTGGACCACCAGGTAAGCAAGAGATCTCAGGTCTGGGCAGGGATGTCAGAGGATGGGTGCTTTTTTGGGGGTGGACCCACGAGCCTGGGATGTGCCCATGGAGGTAGTGTGTGAGTGCTGCATGCTTGCACTGACTTGACAGAAAGCAGGGGACCCACATAGTGCGAAGGTTCAGGCAGAGTTTTGTGGTGTCCTTGAATGTGCTTATGCTGAAGGAGACAACTATTCACTTGACATCCCTTAACTGCTAGTACTGAAGTGTAAACTCTGAAGCCCACACAGCACAGGAGATCTCATAGGTGATGTGTGACTGGCACATGAATTAAAGGTTTGTGTTGCTAAAAGCATAGCTATCCTTTTCTTCTAAAAAATTAGTGCTTAAAGCTTCGTATCAACACTTAAATACTTTTTTTTACCAGCTGTAACATGACACTCCTGTTTGGTTTCTCTATGCTGAAATTTGACTCCGCTAAGTATCAGGTGGAAATCAGCTAAAAACATTGGTGGAGCAGCTGAGGGATGTATCTGGAGTGCTGCAGTATTGTGTAAAGTCAGGTTTTCCTTGCTTTTTTCAATACCAAGTTTTCCCCAAGAATTTGGCTTCTGTCTGGAACTTGATCAGAATTGAAGTACGGGTAGAAGTTGGAAGGGCTGATTGAAGGAGGCATATTGATAACAGTCTAGCTAATGAATAACATGACTTGTGTTTTAAATCACCAATCACAGCCATGAAGCCCAGGGACTGAAGAACTGAAACATTTGCTTGCTTTTGTATTCCTTGAGTTTTAAATTCAGGAATGACTATGGAAGTACCCTGGAACACCCTACCTGCCTCTGTTTAGAAGCGCATTCTGTATAAGTAACTGTCTCCTCCCTATGGTGATGAAACTAATGTTCTGAATGAACAAACAGTAATTAAGATGTCTTGTTGGTTCCTTTTAAGCTAAAAAATCACTGATTTGATTCACGTTGTCTTCCAAGCTCTGACGTGTGCAATAATGTTCCCCTTCACAGGCTGCCATCCTGACTTTTTTTCACAATATTCCTTGCTGTCAGTGCATACCATCTGGTGACAGGAATCGGAGAACAGCAAGAACAGGAACTATTTGTGCCCTTTTTTTAATCAAACTGCTGCTACTCTATCTGGAATTTTTTGACTGAGATTGTTGGAAATCTATTTCTGCTGACTTTAGGTAGATCTGGGAGAAAAAAATGAATGAACAGGTAAAGGAGATATGTGGATAAGGAGAAGCATGGGTTGCGTGCCAAGCTTGTGGAGGTCTGCACAGAGGAACAGAGGGATAGAAAATCTGTCTTGCTTCCCTGTGTTCAGGCAGCCAGGTTATAAAATGCCATGTGTATCAGTCAGTCTTGAAAGCATGACTGGTATGCTACACCTAGGAGTGTAGCTTGGCTAGGAACCTCTTTTAGAACTTGAACTCAATTTGTGTTCATTATTGTCATGGTTCAGGCTGAAACTGAGTTTGTTTTTTCACAGGAGGTGCTACAGTGTCAGTTTTGGGGCTTAGGATGAGGATAATGTTGAGAAGACACGCCTGTTGTCTGATGCTAGGCAGTGATTAGCCAAAACCAAGGGCTTTTTTGTGCTCTGGCAGCAAGCAGTCAAGGGGGTAAAAGGATTTGGGAGAGGACACAACTGGGATCGCCAACCCCAAGTGACCTGAGGGATATCCCTGACCAAATGGCATTGTGCTCAGCATTTAACACTAGAAGAAGGAGAAAGAGGGGAAAATTCAAAGTAATGGGATTTGTCTTCCCCAGTCACAGTAAGGCGTGATGGAGCCCTGCTGTCATGGGTATGGCTGAGTGCCTTCCTGCCCGTGGGAAAATGGAAACTAATTCCTTGGCTTCCTTTGCTTGTATGCTGACTTTTTCTTCACCTATTACACTTCCTTGATCTCAAACTATGAGTTTTCACTTTTGCCCTTTTACTCTCTCCCCCATCCCACTGAGAGGAAGTGAGTGAGTGGCTGTCTGGGTTGAGTTGCTGGCCAGGATAAAACCATGACAATTGTACATGAATGCTGTCTTGGTTTGAGTCTTCTCTCTCCTCAGTGCTACCATTTGTCCAGGCATATGAATAACTATGACTCAGCAACATATGCTTTGTAAGACTGAATTAGCCAAGCTTTGGGACTTCCTCTTGACTGTCAATCATCTCCATTATCATCAAAGGTTCATCTCACTTTAAAAGCAGGTGATCAAATGATCCTTATTCTTATCAGTCCCTATTATGGACTTCATGCAATAGCAATAATCTTTGTTCTCTTTCTAGCAGAACTGCTGCTCCTAGTATGAGGAAGGTTTAAATGGCTCTTGAGAGTGTGTATTGGTTTTTCTGTGGCCAGGTTTTGGTGGCAGCGGGGGGGGCTGAGGGAGAGGCTTCTTCGAGAAGCTACTGGAAGTTTCCCCCATGCCCAGGCTGGGCCTGCTGCTGACCAAGGCCAGGCCAATCAGTAGTTGACAGAACGCCTCTGTGATAACATATTTAAGAAGGAAGAAAAAAAAAAAGTAGTTGGGAAATGAAGATGGCTGCCGGAGAGGAGCAGGGTGAGAGCCTGTGAACAACAACGCAGACACCAAGGTCAGTGGAGAAGGAGGGGGAGGAGATGCTCCTGGCGCCGGAGCTGAGATCCAGCTGCAGCCCATGGGGAAGACCATGGTGAAGCAGCTGTGCCCCTGCAGCCCATGGAGGACCACAGGAGTGCAGAGATCCACCTGTAGCCCGTGGAGGAGCCACGCCGGAGCAGGTGGATGCTGGGGAAGGCTGTAGCCCGTGGGAGACCCAAAGTGGAGCTGGGTCCTGGCAGGGGACTGTAGCCTGTGGGGAGAGGAGCCCACATTGGAGTAGGATTCTCCTGTTAGGATGCGTGGCTCGTGGGGCCCACGCTGGAGCAGCCTGTGCCTGAGAGACTGCATCCTGTGGAATATCAGCCATGCGGCAGCTGTGGGTGAAGGGCTGCTGCCCATGGGATGGACTCTCACCGGAGCAGTTTGTGAGAGGAACTGTATCCTGTGAGGGATGGACCCCATGGAATGCGGCTGGAAGGACTCCTCTCCCCAAGCAGCGGCTGAGAACAGCAGCTGACCACAGCAACACCTCCCCCCCACCTCGCCTTTTTCCCTTGACCGCTGCGGGAGAATAGGTTGGATGTAAGAAGGAGGGGGGTGGGGGGTAAAAGGTGTCTTTTAGTCTCTTCCTCTTAGCTCTGATCTTGTTAGTAATAAATCTGATTATTATTCCCACATAGAGTCTTGTTTTGCCTGTGACGGTGATTAAGAAAGAATCTGTTATAGTCCTTATCATGAATAACGAAACCTCTCGTTATATTCTCTCTCTCCTCTATAGTTGGTCAAGGGGGAGTGAGAAGGTGGCTGTAGTGGGCCCCTGGCATCCAGCCTGGGTTAAACCACTACAGAGTGCAAGGGACCTGGAACACGGTGAACAGGAGTGGGCTAACAGGATGTGGTGCATCAGAAGGACATGCTGTGGTAGTTTGCATAGTGTACCATCTCTCAGGTATGGTTTTGACATGCTGCAGAGTTCATTCCTCTAGCTGCTGTAGCCATATCAGAGGCCTCCACCTAGCCAGACCTGATGGTAGAAGCAGCTCACCAGGTCTCAGGTTGCCATGAGTGCCTGATGCCTCTCTGTGGGGCTGAAGCTGACAGTCATTCATTTTGCAGATGTGCTGTTGTCAATGAGCTGCATCACCAGGTGAAGGAACTATGGAAGAAAGTGAATAGACCATGTAGTACTTGAGGGAATGAGTGAGAGATTGATGAATTATTATCAGAGATACTACAGTTCAGTAGTCTCAAACTTCTATTCTAGTAGGGAGGCAGGTGGGCTCTGAACCCTGTCAAGTAGCTAGTCAATGGTCTGTTAACAGGAGGGAAGGAACCTGGTCACTGCCTGTACTGGGAAGAAAGATCGTCCTCTTGAAAACATGATGGTAACTGATAGGACTGATACTTTTTACAAAGGGTAGGAAGCCCTGGAACTAGAAAGACAGTCAACTGATAAGGTGGATGAAGGTCCTTCTGGGATGGATGGGCCAACTAAGGCAACACAATCTGCTTCTGCATCATGACCTCATTGTTAAGAGGAAAAGAAGAGTAGTCCTCATAGATGACTCCCTTCTAAGAAGAATGGAGGACTTAATAAGCAATTATGTGGATCCAATCCACAGGGAAGTCTGCTGCCTCCCAGGGGCTCAGGTAAGGGACATTACTGGAAAACATTGAAGTCTACTAAGTCCCTCTGGTTATTCATTGTTAGTTCTTCAAGTCAGCAATGATGAGATAAAAGGAGAAATCCAAGGGCAATTAAAAGGAATTTCAGGGCCTTGGGATGATTGGTTTAAAGATCAGGACCACAGGTAGTGTTTTTGATCCTTCCAGTAGCAAGGAATGATAATCAAAGGAACAGGCAGATCCATCAGGACAACATATAGCTCTGAGACTGGTTTCATCACCAAATTATGGGTTTTTTAGGCCATGGGATGGCCTACACAACACTTGGTCTACTGACACCTAATGGGATGCACCTTTCAGAGGGGAAAAAGGTTTCTAGCACTGGAGCTAACAGGATTGGTTGATAGAGTTTTAAAGTAGTTTGGAAGAGGAAAAGCGAAAATACCAGGCTTGCCAGTGTTGAGGAATGGGATGTTGTGCCAAAACTTGAGGAACTGAGCTCTAATGGGATCACTCAATCTTCTCCATCAGGTGTCGACTACCACAAAACCCCACCTGGTATGTTCCTATACCAATGCAGGTAGCATGAGGAACAAAGAAGAGAAGCTTGAATTTTTGGCCCTGTCACAGAGTTTTGACATCATTGGCAAAAGTGAAACCTGATAGGATGCTTTCTGTGACTAGAATGCCCTGTTGGATGTTTACAGACTCTTCAGGAGGGATAGAGAGCAGAAGAAGAGGCAGTGGAGTGGCATTGTATGTAACAAAAGGGTTAGAATATCTGGAGCTCACAATTGGCAATGGCACAGTTGAGAGCCTCTGGGTAAGAATTAAGGGACAAACAAATAATACAGATGTCATCATGGGAGTTTACTATGTGGACTGATGAATTAGTCTTTGAGGAACTAAGAGATACCTCTAAATCAACTGCCCTTGTTCTTACCGAAGGGTTCCACTTGTTGGATGGGAACACTACAGTTGGCACAAACAGGTCTAGAAGATTCCTAAAACACCTGGGTGACAACTTCTTGGTACAGGTACTAAGAGAACTGACTAGGAAAGATGTCTCATTGAATTGTTTCCTGTTAACAGAGAGCAAAGTGGAAATTATTGGTTGTCTTGGCCACAGAGACCATGGAGCAATCAAGTTTAAAATCTCTGGTAGCTGAAGGAAAAGTGTCATCGAAACTTCTCTCCTGGACATAAGAAGAGCAGACTTCAGACTGCTCAGGGAACAAATAAGGAAGATAGGAGGATCCTTGGGAAAAAGCTTTCAAAGGTGCTGCGGTCCCTTGGTGCAGGTCACTTTTTAAGCACCACCTCCTAAGGACAAAGGAGCAGAAAATTTCAAAATGTTGAAAGTGAAGCAGACAAGGCAGAATGCTGTCTTGGCTGAACGGGCATCTTTTGGAGATAAAGCAAAAGGGAAGGTATAGGCCCAGTGGGAGCAGGTCAGGTGACATGGGAGCAACACAGAAATGCTTTTCAGTGGGGAGAAAATTTGTACAACCAAAGCTTAACTGGAGTTGAAGTTACCAGAACTGGGGAGGACACTAAAGAAGTTTTTTAAATACATTCATGTCAAAAGGCAGTGTAGAAATTGCATTGGCCAGTTCCAAGATGAAGCTGATCACTTCAGAAACAGGGACTTTTTGACAAGGCAGAGATGTTTAATGCTTTCCTTGCCTCTTTCATCACTAGTTATGGGCTAAGGGGGTCCCAGTGCCCTGAGCTGGAAGACCATTGCCTTGAGAATAATAATCAGTTGACCCAGAAGTTGTGAGGGATCTGCTGCTCCAGTTGGATCCCTATAAATCTATGAGGTCTGATGGGATTCAGCCAAGAATACTCAAAGAGCTGGCTGATGTCATTGATTCACTTCTCTCAATGATATTTGAATGGTCTTAAGAATTCAGATTGATCACAGATGACTGGAAGCTGGTTAATATTGTCTCAATTTTCTAAAAGGGCAAGATGGATGACCCTGGAAACTACAGGCATGTCAGTCTCACTTCAGTGTCTCGTAAAGCTGTGGAGAAGATTGCTCTGAGAGGTATTGAAAAACACATAGAAGACAATGCAGTCACTAGTCACAGCCACCACGGTTTCATGAGAGGAGAGTCCTGCTTATCAAATCTGATTTCCTTTTATGAAAAGGAAATCCACCTGTTTCGTCAAGGGAAGCCAATGAATGTAATCTTTTCCCATATCAGTACTGCTTTCCATAATGTTGTAAAGCCCCAGACACACTTGACCAGTTCCTTGGAGAGGCTTAGGCTTTTTATGCCCTGAGGCAGGCATGGGGAAGAAACACAACTAACACTTTCAGGTTAAACAACAAGCTTTTACCGGCAAAGAAAATAAAGGAACTTGGCAAATTTTAAGGCAATGTTCAACTGTAGTAAAGGATTTCACTAAGTATTGATTTGGCAAACTCCAACCCACCCAACTTTAAATAACCCAAATTTTGAGAAAAGAAAATTGTGAGAAGAAGAAAAGCAAAAGAGAAAGAGAGATAGCTACCATCTTGGATCCATTGTAGTTTCAGCTGCCATAGATCCAAGACAAGGGATGTAATCACATGTGTCTCTCTGCAATGATTTTTATCTGCTCTGGCCTCCTATAGCCACCTGCTGCCCAGGGGGGGCTTCTGGTCTGATAGCCACTCTGGGGCTAGACTGGGGCTTCTGAAGTGGGGTGTGGGTCATTTCTTCTGATGTGACTGACAGCTGCACTAGAGGTTCTAAGTGAAGTAAAATAGGGGTCAGAGCACCACTCCACCTTCATGGAGCTTAATCTGCTGACTCCTACCCACACCTTTGTTGTTTCAAGCCAATGATGATTTTTTCCAGTCTCTCACAACTGCCTCTTACAAGATCTTTCTGGACAAAATGTCCATCCCACAGCTGGATAAATATGTTATGTGGTGGGTGAGCAAATAGGTCAGGCACAAAATGTTATACTGAATGGGGTGGTGACAGGTCACTAGTGGGGTTTCATAGGGCTCCATCTTAGTCACTTGGATGCAAGTCTCAAAAGGATAATAAATTTGCAGATGATGAAATTTACAGGCTGCCTGGAGAAGTGGTCATGGTCTGAAGACTAGCATATTTCAAGAAGCTTTTGGACAATGCTCTTAGGCACATGGTGTGATTTTTTGGGCTGTCTTGTGCAGGGCCAGCAATTGGGTCTTAGCTGGTCTCTTCCAGGTCAGAATATTCTGTGGCTCTGCTGGACTACTGCTGAAATATGAATATGAAATATGATCTTCATATATTCATATAAAGAAATATATTGCTGGACAACATTGCTGAAGAATCTAGAGCACAAGTCTGATGAGGACTACCTGAGGGACCTGGGAGGGCTCAGCCTGGAAAAAAGGAGGCATATGGGGGACCTTCCTGCCCTCTACCACTCCCTGACAGGAGGTTGTAGCCAAGCACAGTCTCTTCTCCCAGTTAGCTGTCTACAGGGCCAGAGGAAATGGCTTCACGTTACACCAGAGGACGTTTGGACCTATATTAGAGAAAATTTCTTCACTGAAGGGGTTATCGAGTCCTGGCACAGGCTGTCCAGGACAGTGGTGGAATCACCATCCTTGAAAGTGTTCCAAGGGAATGTGAATCTGATCTTCGGGACGTGGCTTAGTGGTGAACACAGCAGTGCTGGGTTAACCCTTGTACTTAGTTGATCTTTTCCAACCTTAATGATTCTGTACTTCTGTAATGTCTAACTTAGTGCTATATGCAAGTTTCTGTAGTACCTTCTAAAATTTGTGTCCAGGCCACTAATAAGGATATTTAGAAAAGTAGTCCCAGACCACTACTTGAAAAACCTACTAGAAGTTCTACCTTCATAATCAGAGCACTTTTCATGTCTTTTACTCCCTTATCTCAGGAAATCATGGAGTACTCCCTGTCCTTCCAGCAATTGCATTTACTATTTGTGGAAGTACGAAATGCACTTTGGAAGTATAGATCATTTCTACTACAGTTTGCTAAGAAAACCAGTTCACAAAGAAGGACTGGACTAGTTTTGCTATTTTAACAAAACTGCGTGTCATGTGGATTGTACTTTGCTGAACAAACAGCAGGGAACCCTTCCTGCAAGTTCATGTTTAAATTATTTTTCCATTCAAAGTTTGATGTGCATATCCTTTATAAAGTCCCTGCTTTAAAAAGATATTACAGAAGATCTGTTTCATAGAGAGTATCAACTTCATGTTGCTTTTCTTCTTTCTGTCTCTATTCTTCAGAACTTGTCCTGCTGGATGGCTTTCCAGAGGAGCAGGCAGGTGGATGATTCATGTGCAAGGGTCAGAGAAACTCAATGGAGGAATTGCAATTGGTCTGTTTTAAGATGGAAGTATCTCTGAACAGACAAAAATGAAATTAAATTTTGAGAAGAGGGGAAAATCAAAATACATTTACGTGTTGAATTTAAGCTAATTATGGGGCGAATAGAGTGGTGTAGATACAATGCAAAGGGAAGACCACAGAGACTTGTTATCCAGATTCAGAGTTGAGGCTATTAGCCTGATTGCTTACCCACTGTTTTACTGAATTAAAGCCAGTATGCTAACTAAGGGAATTACTGTACTGACATCTGTATTGTATGAAAATAGCAGAGTTACAAAAAACAAGTGGTAGTGCCACATGGAAATCCTATCTGTCTGAATGCTGCCAACCTTTGCTGGGAGAGACGGTTAACTTCCCATCCTCGAAACTTTTAAGTTCTGGGTGTTTGAGAGGTATAATAGTAAACAGGCTTCAAAAACCTCTTCACTGCCCCCTCCTTTCCTCAAAGCTGCTTGGGATATGTTTTCCATGACCTCAGAGCACCTCCATACATTCACAGGTATGTTGCCAACCATCCCAAAAGGTTCATCCCACTGACCTGTGGGTGCAGACGTTGTACAGAACAGCACAGCAGGCTGATCTGCTCCTGGTGGTGCAGGAACTCCACTCATAAATCTCTAGCTGGGCCTGACAGGTATAAAGGCACTTAAGACAGGATAATTATTGGGTTCCTTTACGTTTTGAGCACACGAGGAGGAGGAAGATCCTTCTCTCTGGAATCAAAGGTGGTAGCACTGCTCTCGGGGCCATGCTGAGAGGAGCAGGTTAAGGAATAGTGTTTATCCCATCACTAAGCACCACTGAGGTCCCACCTGGAGCACTGAGTTGGATGGGATGAGCTCCAGGTTCTTTGCGCTTCTCCGGAATACAGGCACAGAGCTGGTGAGGAAAGCAGGAAAAACCCACTGTGAACTGTTCTTTGTGAAAACTGGCTGGCACTCCCAGCACAGCAGCTACCACTTCCAGATCCCAAGTATCTTCTGAATTGCAAAAGCCATCCAGGCTCACCTGGAGGTGCCACAATGTATTTGGTTTGGTCAGATCTTAATATTTAAGTAAATTTGAATAAAGCACTTCAATAAAAACTCTATTTCTGAAAACATGTTTTGAAAACACTAAAATAAAATCTCAGGACTTAGAGATTAAGCAGATTTTCCCAACATCAGGAAAAGATCATATTGGATAGACCATAGCAACTTATTTTGCTAAAGGTGGGAAGGACAACTGCACAGCCAGATAACAGTGTTGTATTTTGTAAACAACATATGCAACACCATTCATGTGGATGCTTGTCAAGTTAGAAAAAATATATCTGGCAAACATTTTTGTCAGTCAGCTCTGGAAAACCAGGTACCCTGTGAACTATTGTTTAATATGAGGGTTGCATTTTTTTTTGTTGTTTTTATCATATTAGGAGTTTGGCAGAGAATTTATTCCGTTTGCAATATTTATTTATTTATTTGTCTGTTATTAACTAACTTACTAGCTTTGCTGCAATCCTTAGAGAAAGCTCCATTAAAGCTCTTAATGTGACACCACATATTTTTAGTAGATTAGAAAATAGTTGCAATTTTAATCTAGATTGTAATGGCTGGACAGATCCCTCCCAAATCCCTAGAGCTCTTAATTTTAATTCTCCATTGTTTCTGTGCATAAATTTTCTTTTTAAGTGCTCATTCTGAAATACTAATTTTTTAATGTACTGTATTAATTTAATATTTTTTTATGGTTAACAACTTCATGATTAAATTTAAATGCTAAATGTAAATGGTGGAAATTATATGCCTAATCAAATGTTAGGAAAATAAAGTGTATTTATATCTTGAAGTGACATTAATTTAAAGACCTTCTCTTTATGGAAGGAAAGGGATGGGAGAAAATATCGTACTGGGCAAGTTTCATTCTGTTTTTGTAACAAAGGAGCAATAATCATAATGAGCAGCTTTTCTTTAGCCCTTGCAACTGCCTCAAGTCATTGTGATGTGAGTTGCCTTCATTGGTCATAGACCTCAAGAGGCAGGCTGTAGCCTTTCTCCACCCTTAGCACTACTTTTTCACTCATAGCAAGTTTTCCTTCCTCACACGTCTGTTCAGTGGCCTTGAGACCCTTTTTACCTGTATCACCTTCCTCCTCTTCCCCGCCTGTTCCACCAGTTCTCCCTTTCTTCCAGAATTCTTGTAGCTTCTCTGCTCCTTTGCCTCCCACTCAAAGCCTCCTTGTGGAAGATGCTCTTGGTCTCCATTTTCAAGGTGCTCTTTGCATGCCACAAGCCCCCTGGGTCTTTGGCTGCTTCTCAGGGATTCCAGTTTTCCTATGCTACTCTTCTTGCCCACACCCCTTATCCAGACTTGAGTCTTGTGTTTGCTATTTTTCCTGAAGACTGTGACTGAATGGCCATCCTTTCTATAACAAAATTCTCCTTTTTATCTGCTGGTAAAAAGAGAAATTGCCGTCTCTGACCAACTTGGCTGCAACAGCAAGATGAGGTTGAATTTTCACAAGACATCACAAACTCAAGGAGGAACTATGAGTCCCAGGAAAATATAAAGAAAACCGATACCCCAAAATATCATACAGGAGACAATTTCCATGTCACACTGCTGATGCCAGGCATCATTTGTGGAATCACAAAAGCATTAGTTGTAAGGGGCCCTTAAAGGCCACCTCGTCCAATTCCCATGCAATAAGCAGGAACATCTTCAGCAGCTTTATGATATGTGTCACCATGCTCATAAAACCACAAATGAAACCCTGTCTAACCCATCAGGACAAAACTTACTTGTGGGAGATAAGATGCTCACTGCAAGGGAGATGAACTTTTACCTTTAATGTCACTTCCAACTCAAACTGGTCTGTGATTATTTGATTCTGAAAATACCAGTAAACTGGCAAGCTGGCGTACAGCACCAGATTGGGGATCTCCAGGACTGGGACCTGTTTTGCTCTCTATTGGGCTTTTCCCTGAAGCACAGGAGCTGGGCGTCACTGTCAAGGTCTGGCCAGAGTGGAGATTCCCCATGAGAAGCACCAGGGAAGTTCTGAGGAGTTTCATGAGACTGAGGAGCAGTATAGGAAGCAAGTGCAGACACTCGCCTGATTAGGTAAAGTTAGCCCTGAATGAGAAGGAAAAGCAATAAACCTTTTCCCAGGGAGAGAAATTGTCAAGATTTACCTTAGAAAATGGTGCTACTAATTGTGAAAATTAAGTTTTCATTTGCAATTTGAATTTCCCCATCAAACATGGCTTTTAAGAAAACCTGCAGCTTGCTGGGAAAGGAGGAAGCCATGCAAAATGTTCGGCCGTGCTCCAGTATTTATTTTCAAGGTTTCAGCTTCACAGGCCAGCTGGGAAAATGTAACTGATATGCTGGAGGTGTTGGCCTTGATTGCTAGCAAGGGGAAATTTAGCCATGATAAAGCAAAGCTCACCAATGAGGAACAGTAAAGTGGCTTTCTGCTGTTGGTAGCAGTATCTTCATTTTGAAACATGGAGTTCTGCACTCAAATCTTCTAAACCCTCTTGATATTACTGTGCAATGATAGTTTACAGCCTCCTAATAAAAAAGTTCAGGGCAATACAGGTTTTCTTTTAATTAAAAGTTCAGCAGCTAGAAACATTCATTTTTAATTAATTGCATAATAATACATTTTTCAATTTTGTTTAACTTAGGGGACAAAAATGAGGTTTAATGTTGGGACCTGGGCTGCTTAGACAAAATCCTGCTCAGTACACACCTACAGAACAAAACTGTAAAGAAAAAACCAGCAGAACACCTGTGATGTACAAATTCTGCAAGGCTAAAAACTGTAAACCTATGTTTCTAGCCAAACCTGCTTGTGTTATAACCCTTAAGACATAGACTGTGACCAAACTGGAGACTAAGTAGGCCTAGACTTCTCTAGGAAGTTCAGAAAGAGTGGGGCTTGTGACTAAACAAGAGGAACCATGGCCCAATGATACTGTAATCCAACATAACAAAACTGTACCAGCAATATTTAGATCCTGTATCATACATAATTTGATCACAGTCATCCCCAAAATAACTGTGTTCCACTTCTCATACACGGCTGAAAACCTTCCCTTGGCTGTTTGGCCACAGCAGCACTACTCAGATGCACTCAGTTTTAGATGAATAGTCTCAGGAACGGTGATCCTGTGTGTATATGGAAAGAAAGAGGATGTTGCACGATAAGGGGGCCTGACTGGCTGTTGGGGGCCCCAGCTTCCTGCAGCGCAGCCATCAGATGAACAGCCACAGAGGCAGACTCCCCAGGGGTCAGCAGTGAGGCACAGATCCTAACTGAGATGCTGAACCCAGGGGCAGTAGTGGGGACACCCCTCCTGCCCTTCTAGAAAAGAGAGTGTCTTGGAGGCTTTCTCTTCCCTCAGGGGCTGGCATGCATTTTAGGAAAGGCAGGAGAATAAGATGTGCTGCAGGTGAGACCAGGTTTCTGCTTTTTGGTTTGTGGTGCAGTGCATGATCCTCTGCTCTCCCCCTTGGCAAATGCCGTTTCACAAGGAAGTCTTGTGCTGCTGACAGCTGGGCATAGAGAGTTCCTGAGGCTGAGGAGAAGGGATGCTGCTGCCAAGTGTAGTGACCCTGGAGCAGAGTACTGCGAAGACACCAGCAGCCCCTCTGGCAGTGGCTGTGCTTTGGGCCAACAGGAGTGCAAAGCTGCACATCCAAATCTCAAGGGCTTTCTGGGTGTGTGGATTGGGAAACTGGAAAAGAGAACTATATATGCACTCAAACTGCAGAGTGGCTGATCTCTGTATCCCCAAACCCAGAATCCTTGGACCCTAATGCTGTGAGTCCACAGCCACCAAGCCAGGCTGACCTCCTGGGCTGCAACCAGCTGAGCTGCCAAGAGAAAATGTAGGGGAGAGGGCTCAGGCTTGTGAACACCCTACCCCTGGAAGAGTTTGAGGCGAGGTTGGGTGGAGCTTCAGCCAAACTGGTCTAACAGAAATTGTCCCTGTTCCTGACAGCAGCATTGGAACACAATGATCTTTAATGTTCCTTTCAACCCAAACCATTCCATGATTCTGTGATTAACCTTGGATTATGGATGTCCCTGTCAAACCTGGAAATGGTAAAAATTATCTGCACATGGGTCACTGGGGCTTGGCTGGTATATGGAGTCACCAAGCTATATGGCAAGAAGTGGTGAGGGGCTGTGCAAGTTCCTGGACTCCTCTGCTGCCAGCGCTCACTCCTCAGCAGAGACTTTCCCTCTGCCCTCCTGTAGACCAACCCTGTCCTGCCCAGCTAAGAAGTGGCTCTGTAAGCCAAATCTGCATGCTTGGTGTGCTGGTCTCCCTTCCTCATGGAAAGCCAGCCAGGAGCCACCATAGATCACTCTGAGAATATAATTCTCCTTTGTTTTCAGGGTCAGGGAGGATTTTGTTTTTCAACCTGAAGCAAAAGGGCATATTTTTACTTGCAAACAGATCTCCCTTAGAAAGGAGTTGGTGCACTGACTGGGGGAGAGAGGTCATTTCAGTGTAACTACAGGGAACGATTTGAAAAAAAGTCAAAACAATGGAGCATTTAAAGGAAGAACGCCCTGCAGCAAGCAACATGTAGGCCTATGTCAACTCCAGGGATGGCTGTGACGAGAGCGCAGTGCACGATAGTTTCCCCTCCTGAAGGTCCTCCTTCATCACATCACAGGCTCCTCCACATCACAGGCTGCTAGGGATGGTGCCTCAGTCACCTGGGTTGCTTTCAAGTTGTGTGTCATTCTGTGTGTGGCTTTTTCAATATGCTGTGGCTTTGCAATTTTGGCCAGTTTATAAGCTGTATGGTCAGCTTTTCTTCCTTTTTCATTTCTTTCCTATGATTATTCTGCAACTAGTTCATAAATTCTAAGATTGGAGTGGTATTTCTGTCCCCTTTTCATGTTTCTGAGTTGGAAATATTGCTAAAAATGAGCTGTAAATCATTACTTAGTGGGAGAATATTCAGTTAAACCTTAATAAAGTGATGGCCATTTTGCTATGCTCTTCCATGGACATCCCATACTGGGCACGGTCAGATGGAGTGAATGGACCCGTATGTCTGCTCTTACTGTTTTCCTTTGCTGAGAGCAGTTAACCTAACTTCTAATGCATGTAGTTTCACTTAGCAATGGTCATCGAGGAAAAGCTCATTTCTGCTTAGAAAGGCAAACTCAAGAACCTTCAAAACATGCACACTTTTATACCTCCACACACCCCTGCCCCCACAAAGATGTAACAAGAGTGGCCATTCAGCTTTTGATGTATCAAACAGATTTGATTAAACTTGATATCAAGGATCATGTAAGGTAAATTAATTAAATTGATTAAGTAGGGCTCAGGTGGTAATGGGCAGGTCATGATGATCTCTGGGTTGCTGCTGGTATGCCAAGGTCTGTTAAAATGATAAAGTTACAAAAGGAGAAGATCCTGCTTACTATGCACAGAACAGAAAGAAAGAAAAGAAGTTAATCAAAAAATCATAATCATATAAATGAGCACAAGCTCATCCTGAAAAGCAATTACTTTCCTGGGCAATTCCATCCAACAATGGTAGCCTGTGCTCCTGAATCATGTCTCTAGCAGAAACACAATTTACACCAAGATGGTGTCATTATGTCCTATCGAATGTAAACAAAAAAAAAGCCTCTTGTAAATATATCCTGTTTGGTGATTTTCATGTATTATAGCATTTTATGTTAATTTGATCACAAAAAGGATCTTTAAGGATACACTTTGTAAATTATTAGAACTCCATCTAAGAGCCATGTGCCAAACCTGTCCCCAGTGGATTCCAAGTAGTGTGTTCTATTTTCTACAGCCAGTGGTCTCGACATCACTTTGAATGCAACTCCTCCGATCTTAATGTTTAGCCCTTTTCTGAAAGGAGTCAGGAAGACTGTTGTTATATTTGAAGTTATAAGGTATTTACATTTTCTATGAGATTTTGAACTTTTTACAAGGGAAAATTAACATCTTTGTTTGCTCTGGCTGCTCCTGGCCAGCGACCTCACACTGCCTCAAAGGTATAATGAATGTTGTTATTGCTTTTGTCCATGCATGGTCCAGAACCATGGGGTTTTGGTTCTAGGAGATATAAGCAAGGCAGAGAGCATTTGAGCTCCAGTCTGTAGATGGGGACCCCAGCTAAAGTCTTTTTGGGATATCCTACTTCTCTGGACATGTCAGTTGTTGGGAAACACAAAAGTCTGGAATCCTGCTGACTGTCTTAGGATAGAAAAATGCTTTTTCCCATCGTAGCTATGATCTGGCTCCAACAGAAGATGGAGCACATGCACATGGATCACATATCACAATGAGCCCAGTCAGGAGCTACACTGAAGTGCTGACTGTACACTGTCCATACATGCATGTATGTGCCCAGTGTATGTTTTCCTGAGTTTGCAAATTGATATTTCTTGTCCCATCCTAAGACTGTCACACCTCAGGTGAGTAGATGTCTGTAGGCTGCTGACCTGTATGGTGTTTTGCTATTCTGGCCCTTATTTGGAAGCTATTCTAACATTTTCAGGGGGATCTAGATGTGAAATGGTTCCTATCTCCTGGCTAAACTTGTCAAAACGAGTACACTCATTTCTGTCTTGATGCTGTGAATGCCCTTGGTTTTTCTGTCCTCATTCTGCTGCTATGGAGGCTTGTTTGCTATTTCAGTTGGATAAAATGGTACTGAATAGTGGATATGTCTTAAACCATGGATTTTTTTCCCTAAAATTATTCTGTATGTTCCCAGAGAATAAATTATAATTCTGCTCTGACATGGACAGTCATGCATCAGGAGGAGTACACTTCAGTCAGTATCATTACCACGTGCAGCTGCTGAAGTCTTTCAAAAACAGACCAAAAAGACCTTACAAAACAAGCTTCAGTTCAGGATGGCATCCTACATGGGTAGAGGAAATATAAAGCCTCCATTAATGTGTGGCTGTAGCCATAAATGGAGAATTTCATACATGTTACCCCATCAGCAATCCTCTTGAAAGTAAAACATAACACATTTAAGATCAGTTAAGGTAGACTCGCAAGACTGCGATCTTATAAACTCGTACATGTAGAAAGGAGGGACTGGTCAATCACAGTCAAAAGGTTAAGTCTTTTGTCTGAATCCCTGACAACACCGATGTGAATTTTCTCAGACACAGCCAGAGATTAAACGAATTTGGCTCTAATGGAATTGAAAGAGAAAAAAAAAAAAAGCTCACACCAAACAAGCCTGAACTGCACAATGTTATGGATAGAGATGTCCTTGGCTTTTAAAACTGTTCTAGAAGAGGGATATAATTATCTGGTAAAAGCTATTGGTTATCATTTTCTATTAGTTCTATAGGACACTTCCATTATGGAAGGTCACTTTTCTGTAGTTACTATATTGCATTTTGTACAACAAAGCACCCATAGGTTGTGACATTTGCTGTTCTGCAAAATAAATTACAATTCTTGCCCTGTGATAGCAACTAAAAATAGTCAAGAGAGAAGAGAGACAGCTACCTTGCAGCATATGCCATCTCTAAATGCATTCAGAGACCCTGACATTACAGGGTGGGAGTCTGAGCACTCATGAGCGTGGCCAGCACTGTCTGACTTGCTGATGCATGTTTTTATCTCGTGAGGGGGCCATGACTCCATGGTTATTAAATACCAGTTTCCAAGTGTTGTAGCAGCTTTGTCTGCCAGCCTCTTGAACACAATTGAGAGTAATTAGTCCTCTTTTATAGGCAGTGGTAATGCATGGCAAAATCTTTTGAGTTTATGTTGATGAAATTTGACATTTGATTGGCTGATTGCTTATACCAAGAAGGAGCTTCTTAAAATGGTTGTGATGACTCCATAGATGCATGCATGTCCCATGGGCACCTTGTGGTGTGACCTGGCTCCATCTCACCCCTGACTTCTGTATGTAGTTGCCTGAGTCTAGTGCTGAGCTCCTCATCACAGTCCTGAGGATGCACCTGGAGTTTCCGACGGATGCTCGTCTCAGGAGAAGCACTTCAAATGTTTTTCCCTAATAAGCAGGTAATTGAAGGACTTCCTCTAACACCTATTTCTGTCTTTGCCTAGAAAGATTAAAAGTAAACGAGATTAAAAGTAAAAGAAGAAATGGCCTCTTACTTGCAAGCCTAAATCGAATATTTTCTTGGAAATGCATGCAGATATCTTGTTATTTTGAAGAGATGGTTACCCTTACCTTTGGTGCTCTTTGTCATTTCTGTGTCCCCTGTCCCTGTTCCATTTGAGTCTGGATGGCTTTGCAGCAGTGATGCTGGGCCCATGCCCTTTGTGAGTTCTTTCACAATATCATTGTGCTGTGCACAGGAGATACTAATTTTTGGCTTATTACAGATGAATAAAAACTTGCCTTAATAGTTAAAAGTGGAGTATTAGAGCTGTGCTTTATGCAGGAGTGATTGATGGTTTTCATTACACGCCATTAGATATTTTATTCTTGTTAAATGAAGAGCAGCCAACTTTGTCAAGTATTTTTAGTTCCCTCTGGTCTTATTGGCTCCATCTATTCTCAGGGATGTCCTGTAAATGGCCACATATGGCTTTGTGTCTGTAGGAGTGATGACCGTACAGCTGGCTTTCATTGCCCACCAATTTACCAGAGTCCCCTTTATTGTGAGCCTGACAGCACCAGGGAGCTTTGTAGAACTAACAAAATATATCTATTTTCTAATTGTCTATTTATCACCTTCCTTGGATTGGTGGGCCCCTCATCTGAAAGCAAAGGGGGGATGGCCTTGAACAATGATCCTTGTCAGGGCAGTTGCTCACTTTAAATTAGGGTCTCATTGCTAAATAACTAATTTAGTCCTGCTATCAAACTGAAAAAGTGGGTATTCAGTGCAAAGTGCCAACTGGGGAATTGATTATGTCTCCTCTTAGTGTGCATGATAAAAGTGCCAGATCTGCAGGCCATAGGTACCTCCCTAGAGGCCAGCATCTTCCCGGCAGGGAGGGTCCATGCCAGACCACCAGGCAGGGGCTCCATGAGGTGAGCAGACTCTGGGAGCCTTGGCATGTGTCTCAGATGCTCGAGACCCCTGCTTATGCAGGGTGTGCTGGAAGGAGAGAGAGTCACTGCCACTGATCAGGAGGTGGACTGGGAGGGACAGGGAGGACAGAGTTGGCTCAGGAACAAGGAGAGAGAGAGGGTCTGGTGGATGGAGGCTGTATATGTTGATCCCAGATTTTGTCCTGCAGAAGTCATTTGCCCAACCTTCCTGTCTGCTGCAAGATGTCTTCTCATCATCATCCCAGGAGAACAACTGCACCAACTTGCACTAACAGCAAAATTTTTCCCCTGTGCCTAGTCTGCCCTTCTCCCTCAGGTTCAGGCCCATCACAGAGCTGTGACTGGAGGATCTGACAGATCTAGGAGAACCCTTCCCTTCCCTTCCCTTCCCTTCCCTTCCCTTCCCTTTTGCCTCGCCTTATCTCAACTCCCCTCACCTTTCCTCACCACAACTCCCCTTGCCTCCCCTCCTCTTCCCTCTCCTCCCCTAGCCCAGCCCAGGCTCATCAACTGCAGGGTGGAAAAAGACTTTGATGTAATAGCAGAAGGAAGACTTTCTTCTCTTTTTTTCTGCCTTTACACTGCCGTATTTCATTCCCCAGGAAAGGGACCCTTGGCCATAGGCCAGCATGAACATGCACAGATGTATTTGGGACACATCTTCCCTTTTCTTGCCATGTTATGGGCTGGTGCTGGCCTATGGTCCAAAGCCCAGAGAAGCAAAGGGCAGAGGATGGCCTTCCTCACTCCAGTTTCAGGTTCACTCGATACTACTCAGGTTTCCTTTTAATGCTAGAATTAATTACTGCAAGGGGAGAAATGGAATGAAATTAGAACACCTTTTATTTCCTCCTCCCATGAGTTAAGGGGCTTGGACTGTAGTGTGTCTCACATCTGTGCGTCCTCCCTGTGCTTACCTTGTGCTGCACGACCCCCACCAGATGCCTTGACAGCAGCTGCATCTACTGAGCACAGCCATCAAAAGGAAACACTAGCTTGATCTCCTTGGCTGCCTTGGGCAGGCCAAGCATGAAGGAGCATTATTGTTTTCCTTTAAAGCTTCTGTCTCTCAGGGCACCCTGCACTCCAGCCGTGGCGTTTACCATTCAAATCCTGATTTTTGTCACTAGAGGCTCTTCTATTAACCAGCTAGAGTTGCTCATTGATTTTGAAGGAAGGTTAAACTTTTGTAAAAATTAATGTCCATTTGCAGCAAAACAAGGAACTGAATAAAATGACAAGCATCTTCCAATGAACCTGTGCACAGCAGCACTAAAAAATCATAGATTCATTGAATGGTTTGGGTGGGAAGGGACCTTAAAGTTCATCTTGTTCCAACTGCCTGAAATAAGCAGGAACACCTTCCACTGCACCAAGTTGCTCCAAGCCCTCCTGTAGGACCTGGCCTTCAACGCTTTCAGGGATGGGGCAGTCACAACTTCTGTGGGCAACCTGTGCCAGGGCCTCACCACCCTCACAGTCAAGAATTTTTTCCTGATACTAAATCTAAATTGTCCCTCTTTTAGTTTAAAACCATTACCCCTTGTCTTATTGCAACAGGTACTTGTTAAAAAGATGAAAATTTCCTTCCTCCCATCCCTAACTATTGGCTTTGGAAATAAATTTGCCAAATCTGCCTGCCATGAAAGGCTCTTTTCCTTTCAGGATTCAGAAGGTCAGGTTAGCAGAATTGGAAGCATATTTCTTTTTTAGAACAGATTGCTGTCTCAGCCCGATAGAGTCACAGCATAGAGGAGCGACAGCAATGTACAAGGTCTTTGGCACTGCTGGCAGATGCATGGACATCAGGTGTGGTGCAGCTGTGGTGCTGCTGTTGGCAGCTGTGGTGCACCACACAGGGCTTGCACCTTGGGGAATAGTAGCAAGGCAGCCCTACACAAGGCACTGTTACCAGTGGGACATGCCACAAGACTTGCCACAGGACATGTGGTCTGGACAACCTCTTATGACAACATACAGCAGAGATGTAGACTCATCATCATCCACCTGCCACTGGCTGTGCTCAGCCTACAGCACAAACCCTAACCTATGTTGCTTCTGAGGAGAGGAAAGCAGTTTAAGGACATTGCTGCCATGCTGCCCAGGCTTTTCAGAATGTGCTCCCATGGTAATGTCAACTGGTTGATGTCAAATGGTTGATGAGTGCTTATTTTCAGACTTTCAAGAATGCCTGTTTCCATTATAAGCTTTTATATATTTAGCAATTAGAATTTATAACCAGACTACTATGAGTAAGAAATTCTTTGCTGTGAGGTTCATGAGGCATTGGCAGTGCAAACTCATACACCACCTAGAGGGTCATTACATAGATAGGCAACCACTTTTAAGGACAGTAATTTCTCTCATGAAGTAGCCTGGAGACAGTAATAATATTAAGGGTCTACTGCCCTAGGATGAACTTAAGCGAGTGACCAATCTTCTACCAGATTCAAGACTCTGTTTCCTATTACTGCTTCCTGGAGCCATTCAGCACCACATTCTTAGGAATAATTAAACACAAAGCTAACATCAAGTGCGTCCTATGAACCTCAGGTCCAGGTGCATATCTTCTCTCTGCCACTGAGCTGTGAGGTGCTATGGGGGAATATATAAGGCTAACATATATTTTTATCCCAAAATGGAGCCTGAGCCATGAGTAAACTTCAATATTTGATGCAGATTTGGTTGCCACCAGGTTACCCATCCCAATTGCTGAACACATACTGGAATGCTTTGCTTTTTTACCAAAAATAGAGGGGATCTGGGAATACTTACTGGAATGATCTTTTAGCAAATAACAGGAGTGGTATATGGAACCATAGAATAGTTTCAGTTGGAAGGGATCTTAAAAAGTCACTTTGTTCAACCTCCCTGCCATGGATGGGTGCCACAACAAAAACATGTGCATGTCACAACAAAAATCTCCAAGACATAATTCCCTTGAAAGAGTTATCAAAACACCATATAGTACAGCTAAAACCAGCTCTGCAACCATGCAACAATTTGACATTGTAGATGCTTTAAGTTTTTGTAGAAAGACAATTACAGCAAAAACAAAAGGCTGCAGCTGATCAGCTGAATTCTGACTTCTAAGTACGGTGATCAATATACACGAGACCTTTTAACTGCTACTGCTGCTCCCCAGCTGAAGCTGTTGTGCCTACACTTAGGGAGAGCCAATCTTGCCAGGAGATCATCATTTCCAAAGTACTTTGAGCTTTAAGGATCACACTGTTTTTCATATACCAGGGCACGGAAATAAATATTCATTTTTTGATATGTTTTACATTAAACATAAAGTAAATGAGGAAAACAGGCAGCAACCGAGTTATGGCCAGTTTATCCATGTCTCATTTCAGGTCTTGAATTAAAGTGTGATCTCTTCCACGATTATGTTTTCCACTTATGCCAGTAAGTGAAAACATGACACATGGGAACTGATGAAAGAATCCAATTTTTTCCCTCTTGGAATTTACTTTGGTAGTGCTGTGTGTAAGTATGTCTATAAATTATACAACAGTTGTGAATAATTTTAGGGTTGAAATAACGTTAGTGGTGTAAGCACCTTCTCTTGGTGGTCACAATTGTCACAGCAACAAGGCAACTACAGGGTCCAAGATGCAGAGAGAGATGAATTTTAAATTTAGGCTGAGCTATGCACAGTGTGCACAGAAGCCTTGCACCTACACTGTAACGCTGGGCTTGTCATACTTGGTGAAAACTTGAAACAACACAATGACAGGCAGTCCTTGGCTTTTGTGGTTGTACGCTACATATCTGAACCATTTGAAGAGGAAGATTACAAAGTGGTAAGCAGAAAACGTGCCATATATTTTTTAGTCTCTGTTGACATTCCAGAACTGTTAAAACCCAACAGCACTGAGACTTTCTGTAACTTGGCTCTCTGACACTGTGGTAAACTAGGAGAAGGTGGGATTTGACTTAGCAAACAAAGTACTCTGGAGTGCAGGTGCTTCTGTGGTGAATCAGATGGTTGCCACTGGCATACACACTGTTTTGAACTGCTGTGCACAGAGCTGTTACACACCTTCCAGAAATCATATCAGTGAAAGAGGTCCAGTTTTCTCAAGCCCATAGCACAAACACCAGAAAGAGGGAAAATGTCTCTTCCACTGCTCCTTTTTACACTTGCTTAGCTTTTTTGCTTCCTTCTAGCTGTAGACACTACTCATATATCTCAAGGTGTACAGAAAGGCAGATTTCCCTTGCTTTATGGGCTACTACCCAAGGTTCAGCACTTCCTAGAGTCCAGCTTCCTTCACAGACACTAGAAACTGGAAAGTCTGTGGATGAGAGCACACACACGGACAGCTTCCAAGCAAAAACCCAACTCTCCAGACAGGACTGCACGTTAAGGGCAACATCTAGTGTGGTGGCTCAGTATGGGGAAGAAACAGAGAGGCCTTTATGAAGGGAAGAACAGATCTCTGTAGCTGCCAAGACTGCTTGTCCATAATTTTAAAGTATCCAATCTAAAGTGGCTAATCAGACACACATTTCATTCCTTCTAAGTTATTTACAAGTGCATCATGAAAGTGCCAAACAGTTGAACAGCCTGAATATTTTTGTGCTGTGGTGTTGATGCCAGGATACTGGAAGGTTCTCCTGAGCCTCACACACATTCAGACTTTGCCCCTTCAGTCTTCCCAGTGAAAACAAAACCCCAAATCTCACAGTAATATTTTGCAGCAACTCAGCCTGTGACTCTGCATTCATTAACTTTTTCTATTAAACAAGAAAGGATATCGGGGTTTATGGTCCTTTAATTGTGGTGGTCAAGGCAAAAGCCACAGCAGCTTTACAGCCTGAAAGATTTTTCTGTGTTTTGCTGCATTCAGCCTTTCCAAGGCTGCCTACACTTAGCTTGCTGAATCCAAGAAAACAGTAGTTTATTTATGTATCTTCTATACAGATACTATAGATCCAACAATTGCTGTCTTCTGGTTTATTCAGGCAGTGTCCTTTACAAGATGATTGCCAGTAGATGTATTGGAGCAGAAGCCAATCCCATAAGCAGAGAGCCCTGTCATGGCTGAATTACAAAGCTGTAGATGAGGCAGTACTGCAGCAGTTTCCTGGAGCTGAGCTCCTGCAGCCTAGAGAGCTGGCTGGCAGCAACTGCAGATAAGGAGGAGAAGCAGCAGTATCAGACTGGTGACCGATAGCCCAGGGAAGATAGTGGCCCTTTTGCTTAATTCCTACAGCTAAGGCATGCAGGTGTTTTCAGCAGCAGAGCCAGGGCGCAGTGATATGCTGTTGTGTCTCCTTTCCTCAGGCTCATCCTGTCAGATGAGCACAAGTCCTTCCATTCTGTTTGCTTGCGTGGATGCCTGTCTTCCCAAAGCAGTGGCTGTTTTTTCACTTGAATATGTAATAGCTACCTCCACCTGGGTGACAGGCACCTCCCATGACTCTCTGGGATGACATGACAACAGCAGAGCTGCAATTTTAATAGACTGCAAGTAGTTTTCACAGAGCAAAGCCCTAAAAACTCCCCAAGGAGAGATCATCAAGCAGAATGGTCCCAAGTGCTGGGTTTATTAGCAGGCAGGATGGGGAGGTTGATGAGCCCGTGTGGCTGAGCAGACAAGCTGTCAGACAGGACTCCTAACCCAATCAGTTACCGGTCTGTAGTTTCTGACTGCAGCACCTCTGGGGAGCACCGCACTGTGGCCCCCTACACCAGCTCCTCACACCAGCTGGAGGCCAGAGGACCCGGGCATGCCCATCCTGTGAATGAAGCACAGTTAAAGCCACACTTGGAGTCCTTCTCCCCTGAAAGACACCACTGGGGTGTACAGGTTAGAGCATGCTTGGCCTCGATGGGAAGCCCTTTTAGAGGCACAATTAAACATTTTGGTGACTTTTCTTCCCTTTCCATGAAGGCAATGACCTGAAGGAGGGCACACAAATGTGTTCAAAGTAGCATTAATGCTTCATGGCTAACACGTCTCCAGTACAGGTGCTCTGGTTGGCAGGGACTGAGGACCCTGGCAGGATCTACTGCATGGAAGGCTGCAGCCCACCAGGTGCATGTGAACACTGAGGTGGAACAGCTGCCCTGGGCACACAGGGAGAACCAGCCAAGGGCTGTTTTGGGTCAGCGAATCTCCTTGTTCCTCTCTGCTGCCAACCACGGTGGGCACTCTGTGTTTGCTGTGCATCTCAAAACCACCCGCTGACAGTGGGAAGGGTGGGCAGCATAGGCCAGGTAGGCAGTGCAACAGGGAGGACAGGATGTGGTCTAAGAACTAAAAAATGTGACCCCCTACCTGTCCAAGAGCTGGAAAGGGAATAACGTCATTAAAACTAACATAAGTAAATTATGTAGAATAAAACTGCTGCCTACAAAATATTATGTATCTTGGAAAAAGAAATTGTTTTTCTAAGAATAAAACCTAAGTTGTCCTTGAAATAAATTCAAAGCCTGCATCATTTGTTATTTTTCTTAAAAGATCTGAAGTCCAACAGATGGTTGCTCTGTGATTTGTGAATGATAATTTCTAAAATTTTACTTCCCGGTCCTTTAAGGAAAAACAGGAGTGCTTATATTTTATTCCTGCATGTGTATATGATTCCAGCCAATTTAAAGAGGATTAATAACTCTCTCCTCTGCTGCAGAACCTGCCAGGAACATGCAATGTTATTGCTCTTTTTCCTTCTAGTCGCTAGAGCTATCTTTTTATCAAGGAAACAATTTTTAATATGACAGGACTAATATTTGCATTTGCACCTAAATATTTTTCTGTTTGAATTCTTCTCGAAATCAACATCACTAGGTCTTTCCAAAGGCTTGTGACGCGTTGCAGCAGACTGACTACAAGAACAATGGTTTGCCTGCCATTTATGACTGTAAAGAAGCTTGTCACAGTCTCTGCAAGAATAAAAAGCAACTTCCTGGGTTTTGTTCCTGTTCTGACCCCTGTATTGCAACCAAGAATGAACCATGTCCTAGAACCAAGTGGTTGTTCAAGTACATGTTCAAGTAACGAAGTTGACCAATTTAGCAATATAAATTTGGGAAAACACTAATACCCATCAAATTAACAGTATTTCTGACTAAATGAAGTGACAACAGCAAATTCTTCAGCACTACAAGAAATTTAATTCTGAAAAGTGCTACAGATATCTAGAAACTCTGTAATTACTGTAGAAGCCCAAGGTACTCTTCTCATAATTCCAAGATTTAGAGAGCATGGACCTGCGAAGTGTGAGTTAGTGCTAGTTCTGCCTCTTCTCCTGTTTGTTCCTACCTGCCACAGAGAAGGCTGAGATAAGTGATCATGCAATGTTTGACAGAATCTGCAAGACTTCACTCTTCTCACATTTGTAGATGCTACAACTTTATGGATTTTATTGAGATTTTAAAGCGGCACAGGTAGTGCATGGAAGATCATACAGGAGCTTGTGGTTTAAGCTCCCCCAGCTGGCTACTAAGTACTATACAGCTGCTTACTCATACCCTCCCCACACACAATCCTGTTGGGGAGGAGAATCGGAACGAGGTAAATTTTGTGAAACAGGTAAATTTTGTGAGTTAAGAACAGTTAAGTAACTGAAACAAAACAAAATATAATAGTAATAACAATAACAATAACAACAATAACAATAACAATAATAATAATAATAATAATAATAATAATAATAATAGTAATATAATGAAAAGGAGAATGAGAGAGAAAGGAATAAAACCCAAGAGAAACAACTATGCCCAATACAGTTGCTCACCTCCCATTGACTGTTGCCCAGCCTGTCCACAGAGTAGTGGTCATTGCTTCCTGACCGACTTCCCCCTATCCTGTTTATTTACATCAGAAAGGACATTCTATAGCATGGAGTAGCCATTTGGCCAGTTTGGGTCAGCCGTCCTGGCCAAGCTCCCTCCCACGTCTTTGTGCATCTTCTCACTGGAAAAGCATGGGACACTGAAAAATCCTGGATTTAGTATAAGCACTATTGATCAACTACCATTTTTATTAGCAATGTTATTCTTAAACCAAATCCAAAACACAACACTGAACAAGCTACTGGGAAGAAAATTAACTATCACAGCCAAAACCAAGACAGAAGTGCATCTTAGACTTGCAAGAGCCTCTTTACCAAAAGAGATGCTGCTGCACCCACATGGCATTGGTGTAGTGCTCTCCATGTCACCTGGGTAGCTGGTGCTGGCAGGACACACAGATGCTGCTGCTGCTGGGGTTCGGGGTGCTGAACTGCCACAAACAGCATGGGCAGTGCTGATGTGCAGTGCTCCACACCACCTCGTGTTAGAGCAGTGTGTGCAGGTACTTGTGGCCTCTGTTCCTAATCTCCAGAAGGGATTTTGTGCACAGAGGTCCATCTTCATTTTTCTCATTATGCTGGCTGGCATGGTGCTGCTTCGCCCCCACAGCATGCCTTCTGCCTGCCACCGTGCCTTCCCACAGCACTGCAAGGCAACAGGGAGCTGCCACCACCACAGCTCATCACACTCACAGGAACACAGGGACACTCTTCAGTGTGGCCTGGTGTGAAACTGAGAGCAGTTACCAGAAGAACTGGCTGCACTGGTCTAGGTGTTTATAATTAAAGCTAAGAGCCTCAGGGTCATACATACTAGCTAGTACTTCTCCTACGCCCATTAATACTTCTCTTATGTTTCCCCACTCTAATTAAGGACAGCAAGTTTGAACACAGGGAACACAGCATTGCTGTAAAAAGGTATAGATACCTGTAGACTCACAGATGCTTTTTCATGACACAGGTGTGCCTTCTGCCTTGCGCAATAATTCCTCTTCAGTTTGTATCAGATATCCTCTTATCAGCTTTTTAGTTTTGATTTTTGCATTTACCGTGGGAGAAATAGATATCCATGCTGCTGATCTCTATGGCTGAAGAACTAGTGCTGCCTGGGAGGACCAGGGTGGGTCTTTAGAAGGTCTACCTGTGTGCTGTCTATGACTAGTGTTTTGTGTGGAAGAAGACTCACTAGTTTTACTCCAGTAATTGATCTTTCATTGCTTTTATTGTGTAGTACATATTAGGAGAAACTCATCTCTTATTCTCTATATGGATTCCATAATTGTTTTACAGAACCTCAATTTTTTAATGTAGTGTTTGGGGGGAAAAAAGGAGAAATGAAAACATGGTGCATTTTCTCATTAATTGTGAAGTCACAAAGTAAGATATCCAGATATGTTTAACCTTATGGTGTCCTGAAGTGTTTCAACTATCCTGAGGGGAAAGGAATGTAATTAAAAAGAGTCAATTAATCACAGTATGATGTTGCTATAGAGCAGCATACTGTCATATTGCAGATGTTACATGATGCTAAAGCTACAGGCTTTTTACATAATTCAGGGGTTTTTTTGCATGTAGTTCAAAAGGTATAAGGTGTTAGAAAAAGCAGGCATCAAGAAAAGGTGAATGCTCCCTCCTTTTCCTTATAGAACAACTCAAATATCCAGGTCTGTAAGATCTGAGCTCCCTGGGATATTTTCCAAGATATCCACTTACAGGCAAAGAAGTCCACTCAGTAGGGACAGAATTTGGAGCTCCAAATGGGATGTAGGATTCCCCCAAAGTATACAAAGTGGTGCGGGGGGGTCCCTGTTGCTGCCAGTTGCATCACTGTCTGCAAGTAAAGGAGCTGCATGCTTGCTGCCATGGGACATTTTCAACTCCACTCCATTCCAACTTCTGACCATAGTTTGATGCTGGGCAGGAGTTGGATGGAGTCTACGCACAAACAAGGGAGATGCATAGGCAGGATGTCCTCTGGCATGTGTCGAAGCAGAACAAGTCTTCTGTGGAGTAAACATTTGATCTGACAAAATCTCCACCAGTGTGTGATGTGCACACCATGAATGTTGGCACAGATAACACTGGTTTCACCTGTCAAAGAAAGGACCAAGTTTTTGGCACATGTCTCAAGATTTCTGAATATTGGGTGAGTGCTGTCCAGCATCCACTGGTGTGTTTAGTCTGAGTCAACTGTTAAGGCATGTTTCCATCTCTGGGAGGTGTTTTGCCTCTCCGCTTACTGAGCCCACTGGTCTTGACTAACGCCCCTAGCTGGAGTAGGGAAGAAACTCCAAAATGAAGAGGCTCTCCAGAAGGGCTTTAACAGGGCTCCTTATAGATAATAATGACATTTGAACATTTTCGCAAGTCTACTCCAAATCTACTGCTCAGCTACTGAAAATAAATCCTGAGATATTTTAAAAATTTATCCTATGTGCTGTTCTAGAAAACTGGGGTGGACACCTTGCAAGGATATGTCTTCAGTGTTAAGTAAAGAGACAAATGGGTAAGTTAAGGTTGGTGGAAGCCTGAGGAGGGATTACACACAGAATTACACGCAGAATTAACGAGGTTGGAAAAGACTGTAGAGATCGTCAAGTCCAACCTTTACCTAGCTTAACAACCTATCCAACACCAATCTAACATCTAAACGATCTAAATTATGTCACTAGGTTCATCATCCAACCTATCCTTAAATACATCCAGGGGCAGTGACTCCACCATCTCCCTGGGAAGCCCATTCCAGTGGGCAGATCACTCTCTCTATGAAAAAGTTTCTCCTGATATCCAACCTAAACCTCCCCTGACACAGCCTGAGACTGTGTCCTCTCATCCTGTCACTGGGAGCCTGAGAGAAGAGACTGACCCCCGCCTGACTACAACCTCCTTTCAGAGAGTTACAGACAGCACTAAGGTCACCCCTGAGCCTCCTCTTCTCCAGGCTGAACAACCCCAGCTCCCTCAGCCGTTCCTCATAGGGCTTGTGCTCCAGCCCCTTCACCATCCTTGTTGCCCTTCTCTGGACACGCTGCAGCAACTCAATATCCTTCTTAAACTGAGGGGCCCAGAACTGGACACAGGACTCGAGCTGTGGCCTGACCAGTGCCAAATACAAAGGAAGGATAACTTCCCTGGTCCTACTGGCAACACTATTCTTGGTACAGGCCAGGATGCCATTGGCCTTCTTGGCCACCTGGGCACGCTGCTGGCTCATATTCAGCTTCCTATCAACCAGCACCCCCAAGTCCCTCTCCACCTGGCCATTCTCCAGCCACACCGACCCCAGCCTATAACTCTGCATGGGGTTATTGCGACCAAAGTGCAAAACCTGGACTTATTAAACCTCATACTATTGGATTCAGCCCATCTATCCAGCCTGTCAAAGCCTCTCTGCAGAGCCTTCCTACCCTCTAACAGATCAACACTCATTCCAAGCTTGTTGTCATCTGCAAATTTACTAATAATGGATTCCATCCCCTCGTCCATAGGATAGGACAGCAAGACTCAATTACAAATCTGCTTTGTAGGAATTTGGTTTTTTGAGATATTATTCCTACATGAGAAGCAGAACAAGGTGATTCTGATATGTCAAAACAAGGCAGAAACTGAGTGTCCAGAGGTTGGCTTGAAAACATGCCACTTTATGGGAAGAAACCAATTGGCTTCATATGCTTTCTGTAATTATAAAGTTATCAATAAACTGAACTGTTAATTCAGTTGTCTGAAATGTGAGCTTCAGATACTAAACATGGACACTTATGGAGAAAATGTATATGTTCAAATGTGACATGAAAATGCTGTCATTTGCCTTGGAGACGTGAGTGGCATCCAGCAATGTTACATTATTTTCCCCTGCCAGCAGACACAACAGTAAGCACAAGACCAGGAAGCAAAGCCAAATCAGTCTGGGGTCACAATGCCTTCCCTTCCTTAAATGCAAAGGGCAGGCACTGGTGCTCAAAATCTTCGTGAATACATAGAGTTTCTTTGGACATCCAAAGGATACAAAAATGAAAGCAATCAGGGAAGTGAAAAGATGTATCTATTGTGTCTCAGCCATCACTACATCTGAGACACCAACCCGGAGGCAGGTGGTCCTCTATGATGATGACGTATGAGAGCAATGACAGCTCTCAAGGGAACAATGGGAGTGGTGGATGTGCAATAAGCGATGACTTTCCTAGAAGAGAGTATATCCACGAAGTCTAGGTTTCTTTGTAAAACATAAGCCTTCTTTTTTTGTACTTGTTTGGAATGCCACTGCAAGAAGGGAAAAGCATGAGTTGCACAGTAGCAGCAGGCATCTGCTAATTTTTCACCTCATCTTAGCAAATGAAGGAGGGATAGGAAAATTGACTTCAAACCTGTCCTGGACAGGGTCTTTTACTTGCAGAAGTCTGAAATTGTGACAGCTTGCTATAGCCTGGTGTACAGATTGAAGCAAAGTTGGTTCAGCAACTTAGCTTCATTTCTGGAGATATCACACTAAAGGAATCTGAAGGCTGAGATTACCCTAGGACATGGGAGACCACAGGAAATCAAGAATCACAGTAGCATCAATTTTCAGCTTTAAATTACACATCATTTCTCATAGCTATCACTTTTAGAAAGAAAAGAAAGAATTGCTTAAATGGGGCCCATCACAAAAACAACACCAAGCTCAAGTAGAGATCTGGACAATTAGTCTCCATTCACTAACCTGAATCCAGTCATATGTTGATGTACTTCATTACAGCATTTTGCAGGAAGACACAAAGCCAATTTTACATTCATTATTTATGGAAATAAAACATCAGCAATAACTTGTGGTTTCCATTTAACACCTGTGCAAAAGACTACTTCTGAATGACCCACAGGCAAACCCAGTGTTCTGTAAGACCAGGAAGAAAGCCCCTGGCCAAGCTAGAGGCCCCAGGACACGGATCCCTTGGTGCTCCCCCTGTGGTGTTGAGCTCTTTTGTGGCACCCCTGGTTCTGCAGCCAGCAAGACAGGACTTCCGTGTGGTCATCCACCCCCTTATCTGTGGCAGACAAGTCCAGTTTTTAGCCTCAATTACACCTTGTTCCCCCCATGAGGCTGCTACGAAATGATGTGAGCATAGTAAGCCTCTGCATTTTCTGTGTGTTTTGCTACAGCAGTGCTCCTTCCCAGATGGCACTAAATTTACAGCAGCTGAAGAGGTGTCCTGAAGTTCTCACCTTGATCATATATCCTTCTAATTTCTTGGATTTGTCACACATCATGTAGATTAAAACACAGTATTTTATTTCTGAACCATTAACTTTTGTTGCTTTCTTATGCTCATCTGGATCTTTATCTGCTCCAGACAGCTCTGAATATAAATAGTTCAATAACACGTCTTCCTTATTTCAAAGCAATCATTATATGACTAGAAGTATGAATGTGCAGTATGCGAATAATAATGCTAAAATAATTAATCATTTTGCTGTAGTTAATGGATTCAAGGGCACAGGAATATGTACATGAACTCCTGCTGCAGGTTGTAAGAATGAGCCCAGGAGATGGGAAAAAGCAAAGGCATAAGTAGATGTCTGGGGTTCCAAATACTGATCTGGGAATGTCTCCCAGCCCTGCAAGAGCCAGTAAACAGAAGTCAGTGCAGACAGGTGCCCAGCAGAGCTTGGACCCAGCTGCAGGGGAGCAGAATGACAGCAATGACACTAATGGAATTCCTCAAGAAAGAGACCATGCAGCATGCTATCTGCACTACCGCTTGGTAAATGTTCAAACTATAGGCAAGCCACTGCTAATTCATGCAGTGTTAGAAACTTTGACTCTATGGATGCTGGGCCATACAGTGTATGAATCAGAGAATCACAGAATGGGTTGGATTAGAAGGGACCTTAGGCACTGTCCAGCTCCAAACCCTTGCCATGGCCAGGGATATCTTCCACTAGATCAGGTTGCTCCAGGCCCTGTCCAACCTGGCCTTGAACACTTCCAGGGATAGGGCAGCCATAGCTGCTCTGGGCAACCCGAGCCAGGGCCTCACCACCCCTTTCAGGGAAGCATCTTTTGCCAATATCCAATGTAAGCCTGCCTTCTGTCAGTATAAAGTCATTCCCCCTTGCCTGTCCCTCCATGCCCTGGTTCAAAGTCCCTCTTCAGCTCATCAACCATGGGGGCAAGCTGTGAGCTGGGGCTGTGTGCCATGGGTTTCAATGCAACTAGTCTCAGTGGCTCATAAGGCGTGTGTTGGAAAGTCTTTTTTTCAGTTCCTCACTTTCATTAATCAAAGTCTTAGTCAAATCATTGGCCCCATAGATCACTGACTGTAATGCCTTGACAGATGCAGCGATCAGGTGGCTTTGGCTGCAATGGAAAGTGCACCCAGTTATGGTTATGGTCACCATACATAGGCACAGACATCAGTACTGAAGTCATCTGTAAAAGGGACTTTACACATCATGGTGTCTGCAACCAACAGCATAGTGTATGCCGGCCACCTTCTTTCCCAGCCACCACCTGAAACAGCTGCTGGTGACATCAATGGAATGGTTGCCTCTGTTGCCCCATGGCTCTGCACAGGCAAATTGTGGGCTTTGTCTTATAAAAGCATAAAGGGAAAGAAACTGCTGGCTCAAGAAAAAAATTACAGTAAGTACAAAGGCTCAAATTGCCCAAGCGGATGTGGCAACCCGGCTTAGGAGAATAAGTTGCACTGGTTTGAAGTGAAAAGAGCAACATGCCATGAGTCAAGCCTCTGAATCCAAACACATTCCCCTCAAAAAAAAGCACACACTTTCCTCAAGAGATTCTTGCTTTTTTAGAAATGTTAGAGGGGAGGAAGAAGAAGGATGCTGAGGACTAAAATTATATATTTGACATGTTGAGACTTATGTGTAGACCTTTTAACGGTTATTTTGGCGTGGAAAGCTGGAGTTCCTCAGATTTCTTGCCTGCTCCTTCAAAGCCAATCCCAGGTTCCAGACAAAGCTACTGGCACATCCAGACCAGTCACTAGTACAGGCAATGATGCCAGCAATAACTAGCATCTTATTCTCCAGATTTGTTTGTCACAGAAGACGTCACTGTTGCTCCTAGGTAACTAACTTTCTCCATGATCAGCCTGGGGCTGAGTCATTTTTTTATATGATTTTGTGAAATTAGACTCCTGAATGTCACATCTGCCCTTGCACACCTGATTTTGTCCAGTTTGTACAAGACACTGCATGAAAGCTTTCTGAACTTCAGGAAATCCTTGCACAGAACTTGGGTTAAGGAGATAACCAAAACAGGAATTCCCATGGAACATTAATAGCTCAATGACCCTGGCTGAAATTTTATCCTAAGCAAAGGAATCAGTGCATGTGGGGTAAGAGAGGAATGTCACATATACATGTAACAAAGGAGCATGTGGACAGAAACCTTTTTACTTACCCATCACATGATTTGTCAATGATTTTCCTTTGTAGAACTGACTTTTCCCTTTTTCTTTTTCTTTTTTTTTTTTTTCTCCAAAGACGTTCTTTCTGTCTCTTTCCAAGTCCACTCAGTGCTAAAGCAATAAGAGTGCTATCACAGATTACAGGCAGGTCAGAAAGGGCAAATTACTCGCCAGCATAGTCTCTCCAAAGGGTCTTATTGGTGTTATGTGCTAAGTTATGTGATAAGTCAAAGTTAGCGTTGCATAACATTCTCCCAGTATTTCTTGTAACCATTTTTGCAGTACACAGAGTGATTCACTTTATGCAATGCTGCTGCTGTTTTATTTCTGCTGAAACTTTTCAAATGCATGTGTTGGTTTATTATTATTTGCTGATTCCTGCTTCTTGTTCTTGCCCTTTTGCCCAACATATACTTGTTTTCACTTGGTGCTATTCCTCTGAAATTTAATTTCTCTGAATAAGAATATTGATCAATGCAGGTTCAGTAAGAATGTCTTACACTCAGAGAATGTATGGTTCTTTAAACCATGAGTAACAGAAAAGTCACTCTAAAACCCCTAAAAAGGCTGAGATATTTTGATTTATACTGAATCAAGAGACATAAAGCTCTAGAGCCTACAGGACCTTTCTCTGGAGACCTTGATGAAGAGCACATGCTTGGGACTAGGCTTGGCAGAAAGGATGAGATATGCCGCCGGGTCAGCTCCCACTCACCAAAAAGCCAAGACTAAATATGGTTGTATTGGACAGCACCCCTGTGCATTTGGGACTGTGCTGGGGGCCTGTGAGCTGATTTACCCTGAATGAAGCTCAAGCCAATGTGTGGTGGCACCTCCTGTGTGTCTGGTTCTGCAAGGTCAAAGACAGATGTGACAGTTTTCTGCTGGAAGCACTGGGACTCAGTAGTGTAACAAGTGAGGAGGAAGCAGATGTTGAGATATCTTCATTACCCAGTAGTAAAAACCAGTCTTTTGTCACGTCCTCCTTTTTTCTTCTAATGGAGCTGTTCTGGAGAGGTTTTTGACTTCTTGCCTCAAAGGAGCCTTCTGATAGCAATGTCATTGATGAGGCTGCTCTATTCACATAGTGTGGCAGCCCAGCCACAGACGTTGATCCGTTATGGAAGGCAAAAGCATCCAAAGAGCTAGCAGGCTAGCCAGGTAATTACTGCTCTGGTTCGTTTTTCAAAGGAAAAAAAGGTGAGGAAGTATTTCTGATACTGTTTGAGTATCAACAACAGCAAGGACACATGCAGGTCCATGACATTGACAAGAGTACCTGATTTGTTTGTTATAGGTTCTGTGACACCAGAAGCCTTCCCTTCTTCTCTGTTTCTCCATTCTCTCACTCCTCAGCTAGTCCACCAATGAGCTCCCTCCCCTGGATATGTGCAAGATGCACCAGCCACAGAGTGTGACCACAGATACTGCTTGGTGCCCATGTTCACCATTCATACATTGCTGTACTACTTCCCCAGGGAATAAATGGAAAGACAGAACATCAACGAATAAGCATTCAGATTAAAGGACAAGTGTAGCTGGTCAAAGTGAACCATTATGTGAAATAAAGGGAAAATAATGACTAAAGATCTTTCACTGGAGCCAGTTAATTATCATGGGTTCTGAACAAATGTTCAGGCACAGAATTAAAAAAATGTAACTCTATTGTCACCTTTGTCTCTCAGCTCCCGTTGCCCACAAATGTATTTATTTACTGTAACTCCTGCTGATGGGAAAAAATTGATGGCAGTCCCAGTAAGGCAGGAGAGGAGAGCTAGGGGAAAAAAGTGAGAGGCAACACAGTGATGGCTGTGCAGCTGGGTGAAAACTGCATTCCAGGACATTATAAATTCAAAATACTTTAATGAGAACAAATATGAGTTTGATGAATTTTGTGCTTTCCTTCTCCTCCCTCTCTGCTTCCCGTGCTCTTGCCACTACCAGCATCGCCTTTTTAATTCCAAGTCATCCCTCTGTCAGATCATTGTCCCTTCTTTGACACTGGTCAGTAGCACCACAAAATCTCTGTTGTATTTGCACTCTGGAGAGGATGCTGCTGGAGGGCCCTGTCTCTGGAACCTTGTCTGGGGAGGGTGATTCTGCTCATCACTAACACTAGCATTGGATGATCATGAGCTGCAAACCAAGCAGCCATGCAGCATTGGTGTCTCCTCACAGATATCAAAGCATTTTGGTGCTTGCCTGAAATCTTCCTATATGCCTGTTTTCATCCCTTTTTTTCCCCCTTGTTTTGGGGATTTTTCTTTCAAGACTTCTCAAACTGATAGTCTGTGAGCAGAGGTGCTCCTGATGAACAAAATTAAGGGGCCTCATTAATGGTTTGCTCCCCACTGGCAGGCACAACGGAGCTGAACTCAACAGTGCTGGATCCAGACCTGCCAACAGCATGTTTTGCACACGTGTTGCCATGGCTACGCAGGATGAGTTAATGTGATGGAACGGGCACGGGGAGCGCAGGGCTTGCGGCCGGGGCACGCGGCCGTGTCGGAGACGCGCGTGTTCACACCGGTTTATTACCCCGTGTACAGGCAAGGCTTCCTGCTGTGGCTCTGAAAGCTTGGACTTCAAACTCTATCTGAGCTCAGCAGCTGGGGCTGTGCCGCCACCACCTCATCCCTTTGGCTACCTACCAGTCCCTGCATTGGCCAGAGGTACCATGAACCCTGACTGTCCCCCACCATTGAGAGGAGGAGAAGTGGGGCTCCCTGGAGTAAGCTGCCCAGAGCCAGCAGCACCATCAAACCCAGTGTTAAAACTGACTATCCAGGCTGTAGGGCTGCTTTCATCCAGTTTTACCAGCACCCTACTAACTGCTCACTATTGTAACTGCTAACTATTGCATTCTGCAGTCTTCTTTGTCCGGTTTTCTGTGAATAATTTTGTTTTTTCCCAATCATAACGTGGAAAACTGCTCTCCTCTCTTTAAATATTCACTGTAGCATGTTCTCTCATTTTCTGCAATTGCAACACATTGCACTCTGGATTTGACAGCTGGTCTATGCTGATGAAGCTCCCTCTCTGTTGCAAACGTGTCTATCCTGCACTGCCACAGCGGACACTGCTGACAATTGAGTTGAGTCAAATCTAGTTGCTGCTTGATGTTCGCTGATATAAAGTCAAAAGAGTGCTTTTGGTCAAGAGTTATAGACGGGGTTTTGCAAAACTGAGACAGACCCACGGAACTTGTGCTCACAAACTCCTCTCTGGTCTGTTCCTGTATCAGTGGAGACTCTGGAAGCTTGAAGAAACATGTGGACCAACTTGGAATGAGGATTTCTAGTTTGCTGTGATTTTATTTATTTATTTTCATTTCCAAAGAATGAAACTCAAGCTACAACTTTGACAAAAAAAAATTAAATTCTTAGAAAGTCCGCTAGCAAGTAGTGGAAGGCATTCCTGCTCACTGCAAGGTTGGACCAGATGATCTGTAAATGCCCCTTCCAGCCAAACTTCTATGGTTGTATGATTCTATCAGAAAGTTGTAATATGGCATTATAAACGGCTTAATGGAAGAAGGAAACTCAAGCAACATGAATGAAGGTGAGGAAGTGAAAACAAATAATTTTTGTCTCCTTAAAAATACATAAATCTGTTAGATTCAGATCAACTGTGTCTTGCTTTTTGTAAGGTAGTTTTTATATTTTTTTTAATAATGGATCAGGGTTGCATTACACTTTGATGCTAGAACAACTGCATTTTCTGGCTAACAGCCCTAATCCAGGCTCATCAAACTTTCAGAAAACTTCCATAACTATACCTCCAATCAAAAGAAAAAGATTTAAGAATCTTTAGAAACTGTTTGGATTGCAAAAGTAGACCTGTGGAAGAGCAGTCCATTGCCACAGCAATGTGCCAGAGGTATAGTGCTGCTAACGGGCTGCTGTGACATCCCCTGGACACACTACTCTATGTGTGTGTGAGTGTCCATCAGCTCAGCGGGAGCTCTCCTGGCCTGGCCCACCTCTGTGGGCACCTCAGCTCTTATCCATCACCCATCTGCTCAGGCATGAAACCAAAGTTACTGCCTGGGTGACCTGGAAAGTATTAAGGATGACCACATTAGTCTGGGCTAATGGTAAGTGGGGTCACAGGGGATTTTCTTTCTTTTTGATCCTGTCAGTGAGGGGCAAGGGCTGGAGGAGTAGAGGCATCTTGCAGGTCAATGCTTTGTTTTGTCTCTGGTGCTGACAACAGGGTTCTGGTGTTTTGTTCTGTGAGATTTTTTTAGAGGACTGAGTCCTGCTTGGAAAAGATGGGATCCACCTGGCCAAGCATGGCAAAAGGATCTTTGTTAACAGGCTTGGCAGCCTGGTAGAGAACTGTAAGCTAGGATCTGCAGGGAGGGGATCACCAAAACAGGGTGAGGAACTGGTAGATCAGGACGGCAAACAAAGAACTTAGAAAAGTGAAGAGAAGGGAGCCTGTCATCATCAAGACAGGGTTAAAGGGGGTACATCCTGCAGGTACCCACACAAAGCAGGAAGACTCTACCAGACAGAGTTGTGAGGAAATCTTTCTTACTCTTTCTGGGAAACAGTGTGTTTCAGAGGGGCGTCCCTCTCTGAAATGCCTGTACACAAACACAAACCGTGTGGGGTATGATTAGGAGAAATGAAGGGTCTGTTATGCTATAGCATAGTTATGAAATCATTGGAGTCATGGAAAGGTGGTGGGATAATTCACAGGACGGGGACTCTGCACTGAATGGGTACGGGCTCTTTTAGGAAGAAAAAACTGGGATTGCAAGGAGGAAGATGTGAGAGAAGGAAAGGCTCTGTCTGATGAGAGATGATGAGGCCAGTGGAAAAACCAGGGCAGGGTGTACTTCTCCTTGGCAGAGGCAGAAAATTTAAGGAATAATGAAACAGCCTGGATACACCCATAAATCCACGCAACCTGAGGGGATGCATCTGTAAGAGTTAAGGGAGCTGCCTGGTATCATTGAAGAATCTCTCGTGATGATCTTTGAAAGGCTGTAGATATAGAAGAGATTCCTCAGGACTCTTTCTTTCAGAAAGAAAATGTTATGCCTTTTTTCAAGAAAGAAAGAAAGAAGATCCTTGGAACTACAGATTTGCCAGCCTCACAGTGATCTGTTGGAAGGTGATGGAGGAAATAATCCAGTAGCTATTTCCAAACGCATGAAGAAGAAGGTGAGAGGTAGCAGCTAACATAGATTTACAAAGGGAAATCCATGCCTAATGAGCCTGATAGCTTCTACAATGAAAGGCTACCTCAGTGCAGAAGGAGAGAGAAATGAGACTTCTCTTTACATTAACAAGGCTTTCAACATTGCCTCCTGTAAAATATTCATAGATAAACTAATGGAGTGGATAAATGGATTGACAGCTGATGAACAACTAGGTCCAAGAGGTTGTTATGAGTGACAAGACATCCTACTTGAGGCCAGTGACTAGTGGTGTTCTCCAGAGGCCCATATCATAATCGATATCCTTTAACATCTTTCCTAATGTCTTCAGTGATGGGACAGAGTCCATCTTCAAAAAGTTCATAGGCAATACAAAAGAGGAAGCAGGTGGATATGCTGCCTGTTGGAGGGACCAGGACAGGCTGAAGAACTGGGCAGAGAGGTGGCTCATGAAGTTCAACAAAAGGAAAAGAGGGATCCACCTTCTGGAGAAGAATAACCACAGACTACACTAATGGGCTAGGGAGAAGCTCTGCAGATCGGGAACTGGCATCCTGGTGGGCAGAAGGTAAGCGTGAGCCAGTAATGTGTCCTCATGGTTTCTGGCCTACATGAGGAGACATACCAGCAGTGCAATGGGATCCTGTCCTCTGCTCAGCACTGCTGAGATATATCTGGAGCACTGGGACCAGCTCTGTGCTCCCCAGTACCAAAGATGTGGACGTACTGGAGGAGGGTCAGTGCAGGGCCACTAAATGCTGGAGGTACAGGAGGGCAGAGTCATCTGGGATGAGGCTGAGAGCACTGGAATAGTCCAGTCTGGGGAAAGGGAGGTTCAGGGGACATCTTGGCAATGTGTATAAATATCTGGGGAGGAGGAGTTAAAGTCTTCAGAGCAAGGCATTTCACAGTGGTGTGCAATGAACTAATTACAGTCTGTGAGCAGAAGTTTAAAGAAATTTCCAGAAGCCTCAAACTACACCAGGAGAGTTTCAGGATGGGCATCAGGAAGAATTTCTTCACGGAAAAGTGATGGAGCAGTGGAATGGACTGCCCAGGGAGGTGGTGGATTCACCATCCCTAGAGGTGTTCAAGAAATGATTGTGTATGGCACTAAGTGCTCTGATGTAGTTTACAAAGTGATGATAGGTGCCAGGTTGCACTTGGTGATCTCGGACATCTTTTCCACCCTAAATAATTCTGTGGTTCTGTGAAAATAATTTCCACTTAAACAAAGAAAAAAAACCTTTTTGGTGGGAGGGTCGAGCATGAGAACAGGTTTGCTCAAGAGCTTGTGCTTCTGCTCTCAGAAACACACAATGCTAGAATGGACATGGCACTGAGCAACATGCTGTAAGTGACTCTGTGCTGAGCCAAGGGGACTGGACAGGATGACCTCCAGAGATCCCTGTCAACCTCAGCCATGCAGTTATCCTGGCATCTTCCTGATAAACAGAAGACCTGATCCCTGCAGCCTACAACCTCCTGACCACAGTGCCTTAAGATGGAAATTACAGAAAAAAATCCTTCTGGACACAATCCTGAATGAGAAATGGCCAGAAACAATGGGTTAAACCCTTTCTCACCTCAGGGAAGTCCTCTTCCCTATGCTGTTGGAGTAGCAGAAATGATCTTTCCCTTGTAAAATGCTTGGAGTTGCAAGAGAAGGTGTGAGTGTAGTAGATGTGTTTGACCTTGAAGAAAAAGTTCAGTAGGTTTTGTGTCAGTGAAGCTGTGCAGGCCCTAAGCCTCACACTTCAAGAGACACTGAAATGAGGCCTTCCTTTGTTTTTTGACATCTATAAGTGATAAATGATATTCTATTGTTTCTAATGATAGTAATGTGCTAACCAATCATGAGGGTCACATGAACAAGACCCTTTCTCCAATGATTTTACTTGCTTTGTCATGTGAACACTTTAGCAACATATAAAAGTGTGTGTATTCACAATAAAGTTGTTCCTGCTTTGCATTGCAGCTGGAGCTTGTGTCAGTCTGCGTCTACAAGGGACCTTGCCTAACAGCCACAGAAGGCAGTTATTAATCAACCATAGACCTTAGCTTGCTAGTTGCAGTCTTTTTCTGCACAGAAATGTGTAGTAGATCCTCTTTCTTATCTCTGTGTAATTTAGAAATAGCTGAAGATCAGATGTGGACCAGTGCACATTATTATCACCAATATGAGTTTAAATTGCTCTTCTTTAATTATTTGGCTTTACTTACCTTCTTCACTCTTGCTTTAATTGTTTTGCTGGTTTAGGGTCAGATACTGCCATTCCCATATGTGGTGAGTAGGTTGTTCTTACGAGAGCAGCCCACTCCAGTCTGCAGAGTACATTTAGTTTAAATGTTACAACATTTGGGTTGAGGGTAATTCATCATGCTTCTCTGTGAAGAGGCTTCACAAGCCTATGCTGGCCTTTGTGTCAGGAATTTTTGTGACTTTTCACAAAAATACTCACGCCAGTGAGCAAATGCCAGAGACAATTCACACTAGGAAAGGGCTTCACCTCCGCTACCTAAACTCGTGATGCCCAGGCACAGACAGTTGTTCCTAAACTGGAGTCCTGCTCTGTAGTGGGTGGGAGGAGGCCATGCAAAGATTCTTTTGACTCTGTTTCTGACTCCACCAACCACAGCTGCCATATGAGCCACAGATCTCTCTGCTCAGGGGAAGTGGTAGTGCAGCAAACTGAAAGGCAACCTTTTATGATGCCATCTGCTGCACACTGGCTCCCTGTGAGGAGGACCTTTGATGGGCATGTGGTGACTTAGGGCTGAGATGGCACCAGAGGAGTAAATGTTCAGCAGAGCACCAAGACCAATGCTAGTGTCCATCAGTGCCAAATTAATGAGGGGTAAGACTGCATATCTCGACATTAATGAATGGTGAGGCTCTGAATAAGATACTGCAGCCTTGCTGTTGTGGGTATCTGCCTCATACTTTCTTCCAAAGCCTCTGATCTGGGATGGAGTCCCAACAGGGAGAAATCTGCTTTTCTCCCTTTCTACCCAGCATTGCAATGATTACAAACGTGAACTGCATCAGTAGCTGCCCACACCTGTTTCTAACCTCTACTCCACCCCTGGAGCACTGTGCCTTGTACACAGGGCTTTGTAACAGAAAATAAGTTCACAGGGTTCTCTTGATTTGCCTTCTAGACCTGGAAATATTCCTTGCCGGCAGGAGAAAGAATTTCTCCCTTAACGTCTAAGTGAAAACTGAGGTTTTCATTTTCCCTTGCTATTCTGGGATGTACAAGTTTAAATGAAACACTAACAAAACAAATTTAGGCAAAACACTAAAGCAATATTGGTGTTGCTGATGCTGTTTAAGCACTACATTTTCTAATCCTTTTATTTCAAGACTAAAGAAGTAAAGTCTGTTAGTGACTAGGAATCTTGGCAGGCTTGAAGTTCAACAAAGCAAAGTGCGAGGTCCTGTAACTGGGTCGCTGCAATCCCAGACACACACCAAGGTCTGGCAGGAAGGTGTTTCAGGGCAGCCCTGCAGAGCAAAACTTCAGAGTGATGGTTGACGAAAACACACCATGAGCCAGAATTCTGGGCTGCATTCAAAGGAATGGGTCCAGTAGGTCAAGGGAGGGGATTCTCCCCCTATACTTTCCTCCTGTAACACCCCACCTGGAGTCCTGCTCATAGTTATGGTGCTACAAACATAAGGACATCAAACTAAATGTTAGAGCAAGTCCCAAGAGGGCCACGAATTTGACAAAAGAACTGAGACAGACTGGGAGAATTGTGACTGTTTAGCTGGAGAAGAGCTTGCGTGTAGACCTCAGAACAACATTCCAGTATCTCAAGGGGTTTCCAGGGAAGCCAGAGAGAGAACCTTCATCGGGAATTGTAGTGATAAGAAAGGGAGTCATGAGTACAAACCAAAAGAGGGGAAATTTAGGTTAGATGTTAGGAAGAAATTTTTTACTGTGAGGATGGTGAGACACTGGAACAAGGTGTCTAGCAAGGTTCTGCATGCCCCAACCATGGCAGTGTTTAAGGCCGGGTTGGAGAATGCCTTGAGCAACCTAGTGTAGTGGGAGGTGTCCTTGGTGATAGCAGAGAGGTTGTGACTAGATGATTTTTAAGGTCCATTCCAACTGTGGTGGTTTAGCACCACTATATGAACTAGGGGGCACTCTCAATAGTGATGACAAGAATGAACAGAATTAACAACAGGAAACAGTTTATTTGTCTGAGACTTAACCAAAGAAAAGCAAACAGTTTATGGGAGTCCCAGACCTAACACAGAAAAAC
>VXBA01003883.1:83632-166013 GCA_013399895.1 Serilophus lunatus
GAAAAAAAAAAAAAAAAAAAAAAAAAAAAAAGAAAAAGAAAATCTGACATTTTTAGTGTAAACAGAGCTTCTCTTTTAATTATTCCTCTAGTTCTCCTCCAGGCACCGGAGCAGGAACTCCTCCAGCAAGGGAGTCCAGTGCTCTGGAAACAACTGCTGGCACCACGCCAAAATTTTACATTATCATTTATATATTATAACACCTTGGTGTAGGGAAATGTCAGTGAATGTTTTTTGCCAATGTCTTTTATCATGCATGGAGGCATGGCAGTGGGTGGATTCACAGCGTGGACAGCACATCAGCATGTCCGGTGATCTGAGAGCAGCTGAGCTGTGCCAGTCCTGCTTCATGGCCGCCTGTAAAGCAGGCTGCTGCATGGTTAGACCAGAGCAAAGCAGATGGAACCCCTAGTTAGGAACACTACGGAGAAGTAAACACCAGGGCAACTTGATGCCATAGCCTAGTGTGGGTGTTAGGGTATGGGTTGGGCTCAATGACCTTTGAGGTCTCTTCCAACCTAGTTGTTCTGTGACTCTGTGATTCTGTGAACTTTTACACAGAAAGCTTTGGCTGTTTCGAGCTTAAGGACAGGAATGCTCTGCAGAGGGATCTGATGAGGCTGGATTGATGACCTGAGGCCAGCGGTGTGAGGTTCAGCAAGAAGTGCTGGGTCCTGTCCTTATGTCACAGCAACACCAGGCTCAGGGAAGAGTGGCTGGGAAGCTGGAAGAGGACATGGGGTTGTTGGTCAACAGCAACTGAACATAAGCCCAGGTGTGCCCAAGTAGACAAGAGGATCAGTGGCATCTTGAACTCTATCAGCAATGATGTGACAGCAGGATCAGAGGAGTGACTATCTCAGTATCACAGTATCAAAAAGGTTGGAAGAGACCTTAAAGATCATCAAGTCCAACCCATAATCCAACAGCCCATCCTCTAAACCATGGCACCAGGTGCCTCATCCAGCGACTCCTGAACACCTTCAGGGTCGGTGACTGCACCACGTCCCTGGGAAGCCCATTCCAATGGCAGATCACCCTTTGTGTGAAGAATTTCTTCCTAATATCAAGTCTAAACCTCCCCTGATGGAGCTTGAGACTGTGTCCTCTTGTTGTGTCACCAGTTACCTGAGAGAAGAGACTGACCCCCACCTGACTGCAACCTCCTTTCAGGTAGTTACAGACAGCACTAAGGTCACCCCTGAGCCCCCTCTTCTCCAGGCTGAACAATCCCAGCTCCCTCAGCCGCTCCTCACAGGGCTTGTGCTCCAGCCCCTCCACCATCCTCGTTGCCCTTCTCTGAACTGTCCTCCTGTGCTTGGCACAGATGAGGCCATACCTCAAACCCAGGGATCAAGCTGAGGTCCCTCACAGCATGAAAAACATTGAGGTGTTGGAGCATGTCCAGAGATGGGAACGGATATGGGACAGGATCCTGAGTCAGAGATGGAGCCGCTTGAGGGAGTTGCTGGGGCTCAGCCTGGAAGAAGGAGGCATTGGGACTGGGAAACACATCTTGAAGGAAGAGAGTGATTGGAAGGACAGTCTGGCTGAAGTGGGAGAAATACAGCCGGAGACATACTGACAGTCCACAAATAATATCTTTAGAACACTTGGGAAGGAAATCTGGAAAATTGAGCAGATACAGAGAGGCAGCTGTGAGACACACAAAGCTCTGCCAAGGTGGAGAGGTGTGGCCCTGTGTCCCTGAAGGCAGAAAAGACATTAAGGGGATGGAGTGTGTCCTGAAAAGGGAATGAAGCTGAGGAAAGGTCTGGGTCACCAGACAGTTCTGAGGGGTCTGAGGACACTCAGCTGGGAGAAAACGAGGCTCATGGAGGACCTTCTCTCTCTCTCCAACTCCCTAACAGGAGGATGGAGTCATGTGTGGGTCTGGCTCTGCTCCCAGGGAATAAAGGACAGGTGAAGAAGAAACGGCCTCAGGTTGTTTCAGGGTGGGGTTATGTTAGATATTAGGGAAAATTTATTCACCAAGAAGTTGTCCAGCCTTGGCACAGGCTACCCAGGGCAGTGGTGACTCTTCATCCCTGGGGGGGATTTAAAAGTTGTGTGGATGTAGCACCTGGGCACCTGGGTTAGTGGTGGCCTTGGCAGTGCTGGGGGAATGGCTGGACTTCATGATCTCAGAGGGCTTTTCCAACAAAAATGATTATGTGACTTTATGACTTTAAGGTGGAGAGTCAAACATGTAGAGACACAGTGAGGAAGCTTAAAGGATTTTCAGTTTAGAGCTCCTGAAGTACAGAGAAATGACAGTGGAAAGAATAACAAACGGGTACTATTTCTGTAGGTTTCTAAGAGGTATTTGACAACATCTCTCACAAAATATTCACAAAACTGGCCATGAAGTTCAAAGATGTGCCATTATAAGTTAAGGGAATCCTGAAGCAGAATGAGCTGTCAGAACAATGTGTTTCTTCCACGAGGCCCTGGAGCATGTACAGCAGGACCATGGCAGGCAGTGAAAAAGGCAACTGGCATTATATGTTTCAGACACACAGCTCCAAAGGTGTCTGTAAGGCACAAAGAACATCCAAATAAATGACTATTGTGTTCACTGGTGCCTCTTGTAATTTACCAGTCATACTACCCTCTGCTTTGGAAGGAGCTTACACATTGCTTTCCTGTGACTGGAAGGGTGTGCTTAGCTGGGGTGCTCCTGTATTAATTAATTCAGATGATTTGGGCAAATGCCATGTCACCTGTAAAAAATCTGTTATTTTTAGAAATTATTCTAAGTGTGGGGCCAAAGAAGAGATGAGACAAGTGCTCTGTGATGTGAAGCAGCAGCACTGAAAAACAGCCTTTGACTTTCATGACTCTGTTGCTTTACCAAGAACTCATAGAATAGTAGGAACAAGGGCTGGGGGAAGGGGCTGCTTCATGAAAAGCCATGTTCAGTTCTCTTTTAGATTTTCCTCTTAATATCTGTGAGAGGGCAGGAGAGGAACTATGGTTTTGGAGACAGCTCTGGGAAGACCGTCATTATCATGTACTGGTTGTCACGCCCTGTGCCAGGGAAAGTCATCTGAGGGCTCACCCAGGTGAGCAGCTCTGCCTGCTCCTTCATCCACTCCGTTGCTGTCTGCTTGTCCTGGGGATCAGCAAGCACTGTAGGAGGCAGGGAACAGCACTGTGCTGGCAGATGTGTATGGGAGCAGAGTTGGTGAGATTAAGCAAGGACATATGGGACAAGAGGTCCTGCATGCAGTAGGCAAATTGCTCATCCAAAGTCACTCATCACATGTATTGTTTCCTGAGTTAAAACACAGCCTCCAGAGGCTGCTTTATCCCTCTGGTCAGTTCCTATCCACATGCAGTGGCTCAAGGGTTGGCTATAGGGGAGGGAACCAGCGTGGAGAGGGGGCTTGATGGAGCATGTTTGACCACTGTTTGGGATCTGACCAGTCCTTCCCAGGGTGGTGGTGGGGTTCTGGGGCCAAGGGGGAAAGGAAGAGGCTGGTCCTGGGGGTGAAGCCCCATGGCTGGGATTTTTTGATGAGGGTGAAGCAGGAGGATGCATGAAGAGCTTGCAGTGCCTTCTCCCACTGCCTGTATGCCCACGTTGCCCACAGGCATGCAGCTGCCTCCTGCCTGACAGGGAGGAGGTGAAACACTGACAGTGCTCAGTGGAGAAAAGGGATGGGGAAGAGGCAGAGGCTGCTGCAATCCTCGCTCGAAGCTGATAATTAATAAATGAAATGCCCTGGGACTCCACTAAAGCTTCCTCAGATGACTTATCTGTCGTGGGCTCGGCAAAGCATTAAATGGCCATTTTCTGACAGAATGACTTCACCGCGCCAGAGCTTCCTTGACTTTCTGAAGAATATTTCTCCCCTCCTCCCAACCCTTGTTTTTTTTAAATCTGCTCTCTTTCTTCCTCCCTCCCTCCCTCTCCCTCTCTCTCCCTGGTTGACGGCTCTAGTTCATTTCTGCCTATTTAATTGGGCCCCGGATGAATTTACTCGACAGGGCCATTCATCATGTGGCAGCGGCTGGCGGACGAGCCCAGGGGGAGCGGGGCTGACAGCTCCGGCAGCCTTGGATGCTGCTTGACTCTGGAAGTTCACATATTTGGGCATTAGTGCAGCTATTAGTTTAACAAGCTTCGTTTATCCCTGTCACTACCACTTCAGCTTCCCATGTAATCATTTGAAATGTAGATTACTGCTAGACAAATGGGACAGAGCAAGAGTACACAGGAGGAAAAAAAGTGACATGGATTGCTTGTTACGAGCTAGGTTTTTTTACCCTCCCCTCTTTTAATCCCTTCCAATGTGAGTGCTTTGATTAACTTAATATTCACATTATTTCTACTGTAAGCAGTTTGTCACCAGCGTACTCCCTTTTTTTAGAAAATAGTTGGGAGGGATTTAGTGACCCAAAGAAGAGGTTTAAAGCAATTATACAGGTGTCCAGGGGTCAAGGTCTGTGCACACACAGCCTTGTCCCTAGGAGCTGATAGAGGTCACTCTCTTCCAGCCAGATATACCTACGGACTTGAAACCTCAATCTTCTCAACAAAGTTATGTTCCCCGTGATGGAATTCATCTAAGGTGTTGCAGTAGGGCAGTGTGGCACGTTTATTCGGCCCTCTTGACTCCATTTCTAAGGCTTCTAACCACCACTTTTTTTTTTTTTTTTCCACTGTAGGAGTCAAAGCAGAAAAATGTCTCCAATGTTTAAAGAAGTGTTCTGCCACTTGTGACCTAGGAGTAATGGTGATGCTGCAGGTCTTCCACTCAAAATTCTTCACAGGTTATTGCACTCTTGTTGAAGGTCAACACATAGCAGTGGCCACGGGGAGTCCAGAAGGGAACACAGCCTCGCTTTCTCCCAGAATGAGACATCTTGATACCATCAGACTTTCCAAGCAAGCCAAAGCCCAGCACCAAGTTTATCTTTTGAAAATACATCTAGAGGAGTCAACAGTGACAAACTCATTTTATTGCAAAGGGTCCAGTGTTCAATTACCTCCCCAACTTAAACATGTATGACATAGTCTGTGTTTGCCTGACCCAGTTCTTGACTCTTGTTCTGCCTTTGCTCAGCACAGGAACTTTCCTTAAATTGCAGCCTTGTTCTCAAAGCTCCCACAAGCAGACCAGGTAGGTCAAAGTTGTTCTTAAACTGACCCTTGGACCAACCAAAAAGGCTGCTCCTTCTTCAGTTTCTCAATGCAAGTATGGTTTCCAGGCCCTGAGTTATTCTAGGAGAATGCCCTAAAGCCATGTCCAGTTTGCCTACTTATTTTCTGACTCAGAGATACTTTAATTTGCTGTGGTACCACTGGTTCTGTACTCACGTGTGACAACATTCCATGCTCCTACCAGCCAGACTTTGTGTTTCATCCTGTGAAAGATGTGTTGTTCAAGTAAAACCAGTATACTTTGCAGATTCGAGTGGTCTACCAAATCAGACACTACACCAACCTGTGGTATTTGCAGATGTTAACACTACAGTCTTGGGATTTTCTTCCTGCTCCCTGAAAGAGTTAAATGGAATTCACACATTATTTTCTGGAAGTATTCTGTTTATTTGCCACTCCTCTCAGCACCAAAACAGGGTGAAGAATTAAAAACCAGGAAGTTCTTTGGATTATTTTCCATGTTTGAATCCATTTGAAAACATCGATACATGTAATGAGAACATACTCAAACTTCCCTAAATGGAACTTACCTGAATTCCCTGGAGTGAGAGATGGGTGTAGTGTTTGTCTCTAGAATTGCAAATTTGGTGGTGTCCCTCTTGCAGGATATATGCTGGCAGTTTTGATTTTGAATGTGATCACTGGCAACACCACTGTTTTCTCTATTCATCTCCCAGCTTTTTCCCTATTTGCACAGTAAGATCTCTAAGGTGCTGCTTGTGATGTGTTGTTATCCCTTTCCAAGTCACTGCAAAGTGACACAATTCATTTATCCCTCTCTCCTCTGCAGCTCTGGGACTCTCCTGAGGGCCTCAGCAGCTGGTGTCTTCCCTTAATGAAAACAGCTCACAGGTCCATGTCAAGCTCAGTGGCAGACTGGATCAAAGGCAGCTGATTTTCTTTCATCAGCAGCAAATCAGGTTGTAGGAACCAGCCACTGTTCCATCCCCATAGCAGCATACCTGGGACAAAGAAGAAGGTCCTGGCTTGACTCTGGGACAAATCTCTCAGTCTTTTACCCCTGGATTTACTCTGCTGAGCCACTCGAGGATTTCTCTTCTTCTCTGTCCTATTCCACCTCTGTAGAATTCTGAGAATGCAGCAGGAGACCAGATCTTCCTGTAATGCAAGGGATACTGCAGGAGATCCAAAGTCAGTGGGATGAGGAATTATTCCAGCAGAAAAAGCCAGAAGGCAAGAAATGGAGGGGATGGGAGGGGAGAGGCAGGGGACACAACAATTGGAGTGAGTAATTAATGGCTGCTCCTCTCTCTGTCTGAACCTGGAAAGTCACAGAAGGGACATCCCTGAGCTTCCTGTCTAAGCTGGACCTCAGCGTCCCCCAGAATCTGTAGGGTCCTGCCCTGCCAGAATGGGTTAGTCTCAGGCTGCCCTCAGGACCTTCTGGTCTTCAGAGAGCAGGAGAAAATATGTTAGTTTAAGGTTCTCTGAGCTTCTTGTCCCTCCCTGTAGAAAGCTGCCTCCTTCATGTTCTTCCCTAGCAGGGCAGCTGGTTCTCTCTGCTCACGGGCAGGGCTACCTCAGGTGCCTTCATCCCTTTGTTACTGAATGCAGGGAAAACAACAACCAGTCTGAAGTTACATGGCCCAAACGGTTGTGCTACAGCAGAGTTACAGCAGACGACACGGACTCTCCCTCGTGGGATGTGGGAAGAGAGAGACATTTATTGGAAGGGGACAAGGGTTTATATTGGATATAAAACTCAGAGGGGGCAGAGGCTGGTATTTTGCCACAGCCATACAATCTTGGGTTAACAGTATCTGTTTTCTTGTGTTGCAATCTTCTTATCCATTCAGCCCCAAGCCCCTGGGCCCTGGGGCACTCTTTATCTCTGCAAACCTCTTGTCTCAGGATGTTTATTCCTCTCAGGGTTTTAACCCAATCAGCCCCAGGACTTCTTTCAGGTCTTGGTCAGTTGTTTGCTTTCTAAGAATTCCATCAACAGAATGTTGCAGCCAATCATCAGCGAACTAGCCTGAGCTCCTGTGGTTTGTGTCCTATGTCACCACTAGAAAACCATCCTCCCAGTCTGTGCCCAAAAACGCCTGGTGAAGGGGCAGGAGAGGATTCACCAATCTCCAACTTCCTGCAGTACCTTTTTGATGATAATACAACTTTGATGAGCTGGTTTCATAGCCAGACTCTTTTGGACCCCACTTTTGCTGGGATCCTTGTGGCTTTGGAATGGGATGAATTGGAACTTCTGAGGAGCTGGTCCCACTGTCCATGTTGTGGTCTCTTCTTTTCTGGAAGCTTCATCAATGGACCCTTCTCCATTACTGTCTATTAGGAACCACCAAGTTCCTACACCCCAATGAACCCCAGGCATGTCTTGTGATAGAAACTGCCTTCTGATGAACAGTCAGCTTTGCTAGTGTGTATCCACATGATTCCTCAGAATGGGATTTGGTTTTCCGATAGTCATCCTGCTCACCCACTTGACAAGGCTGAAGCTGTCAAAGTTCCCATCACCATCAATTTTCTGCTGCATTTCCAAGAGGTTGCAGCTGTCCAGGAGAGGGGCATTCACAGGACATGGAGAACTTACGGCACTGATCAGAGGTATCATGATTTGTCACTTTCCTGGTCCAGGTGAACTAGAAATCGTTGTTCCTTTTGTAATTAATTACAAGAAATTTGTTAATTATTAATTAGCTATTAAGTAACTGTGAGTAGTTTCGGAAGGCCTTACATGTTCAATAATTTTGCAAGATGGCTGTTCTAAATGGAAGTGTTTTTTACAGCCTGATGAAATTTGTCTCTGAGGAAAAGCAAGAAGATGACACGTGTCTTGCAAAGCCAGGGAGAAAGTCCCAAGGTAACATGTTGACTCTCTTTGATGAGATCTCGCTTTTGAATTACTATGTACCAATTCTCTATGAACTGGAAACAAGTTTTAGGAGTTTTTCAGCTTGTCAAATGCCAATGATTCCTCAGTTCCTCAAACTTGCATCTCATGGATCCTCTGCAGCTTTTACAACTACATGAAAGTAGATCACAAGAAGGTGGAGGTTGAACTCTTTTCCCAAATACCACGTGACAGGACAAGATGAAACAGCCTTGTTATGCCAGTGTAGATTTGGTTTGGATAGTAGAGGAAAATTCTTAACCAAAAGGGTGGCACGAGCTTCACAGGGCAGTGCTAGAGTCACCATCCCTGGAGGGATTTATAACATGTACAGATGTGGCCCTTGGGGACATGGTTTAGTAGTGGCCTTGGCAGTGCAAAATGAACATTTGTACTTAATGACCTAAAGGAGCTTTTCCAACCTAAATGATTTGATGTTTCCATGATTCTTTGCTTCTTTACAAGTTAGATTGTAGCAGGACCATGGGGAATGAGCTGAACATTGCTATTGGGCACTTACAAAATAGTGATTTTTGCATCTTCTGCCGTGGCACTGGCAGCCATCACCCCTGAGGGTATGACCCTTCCTCCCCTGTGAAATACGGTCTTTTCCCCTCCGGGGTCTGCCTCTGCTCAGCCTTTGCAAAACACACTTTACAGCATCCTGCATGGTCAGGTAAATCCTTGAGAACACACTGGAAGCACTTGTGAGTCTTATTTCAGGGTTGTCTGAGGTCTGCTGAGGCTGGCTTGTTGCTAATGTCAAATCCAATCCCAAAAACCCCATGATCATCCCTGGGGACATACCATCAGGAATGGTTCATCCACGAGGTGCTCAGCAATGGTTAATTATTCTGACTAAGGAGGAAATTGTTAAAGATATAGATGCACCTGGAATGGAGACTTTCCCTGCCAAACAGCAGTGTTTCAAGCATTCTGCTTCCCAAAGGATTGTGGATAAACAATAGTGATTTCTCATCCCAGGAGAAAATTTTCTTGCAAACAATAATCCTGATCCTCAGTATGCAGGACTAGTGCAGGAAAAATGAAAGCTGGTGTCATTGCCTCCATTTTACCTGAGATGAAATGTGAATAGCTCCCACCAGAAATTATAAAATGTGAACTGATCACACTGGAACTGAAGCTGTTTGAACTACTTGTGGTTTTCCATTTGTTAGATTGTAGGCTCAAAAGCAAACATGTAATCTACAGCCCTTGGAGAAGTGGCAGAGTGTGTATTTGCTAAAGCCTCATTAAACCTCAGGAAACTTCCCCTTGATTCACCAAACATTTCTTTCCTTTATACTTCAAGACTGGAAAAAAGACCCAAACCAACTTCACTCAACATTCAAGCAGTAATTGCAAGACTGTACTTTACAAATGGAACATAAATAAAATTACATAGCTAATTAAGATGTATCATGAACTGAATCTCGTTTCTATGATACTAATTGTGTATTTCACCTCCCTATTAAACGGATTTGATGGTCTGAAAATAAGCAGTTCACGTTGTGCACTGGGAGCGGCTTCCATGACCAGCTACTGTCCTCTGTCCAGTTGGATGTCAGGACTCCCTGGCTAGGGGGAGAGAGATCAACTGGGTGAATTAATGACACTTTTTCCCAGCTCTTTGAGAAGTGTAATTTGGAATGTGCCAGATAATTTTTCTGCCTCAGTCCCTTTTTTTCTACAATACATGCATGTCTAAGAGAATAAAAGTCATTGAAAGAGTGCACATTTTTTAAATACAGATACTTAATTACTACAACTTTTCTGAACAGTAAAGACAGATCAGAAAATTGGCTCGGCCACTGCTACCACAGGTCTCTTGAACAAAAAGAGAAATCCTTAAATTAGCCTATCTCCTTGCCATCTCTTGTGCAAGGTCCACTCAATCCCCCTACACCCTCATTCCTCTGCTTCCTATCAGAAAGCTTCTGTTGGCTGTTAGTTCTGGAAAACAGCACAGTATCTCTGGGGACTGAGGTAAACCTTCAACAGAAACTAGTAATTTTCTCCCAAAGGGATGCCCATGTTTGGGCACGAGGTCCAACTTCCTGTCTGTGGTAGAAAAATTTTCCTTGTGGCTTTAACATCAGATAAGAGAAACAGTGCAGATGCAAGTTTGGCACATCTGACTGTTCAAGGCAATTGTTGCCAGGGAGGGAAGCACTGCTTCAGTGATGGATGGGATGTGTCTCACAGATGGCAGGAAGTGAAGGAGGGTGATGTTAAGTGCTGGGTCCACTAGTGCAGGGGAGGTCCATTCATCAGCAGGTTGAGCATGTGCTCCCAGCAGGTGCCTGCAGAAGTACACACATGTATCACACATCTAAGTGTGAGTGAAGGCAATCACACAGATCAACACAGACACATGCAGCACAAACATGAAGACAGAGAACACCAGTGGCCTCACCCGACTCCTCCTCTTGCTGAGTCAGACAGAGGCTCACCAGTGGGAATGTATATACACCCAAGAGAGACTCTGCTTGGCCACTGCCCGTGGGTCCCTGAACCTCTCTGGGAAGGGTCTTGCATGGGAGGTCCCTTCAACTGAGTTCCTAATTTGGGTTCCCAAATGCTTTGCTTCCTGTGTGCTCCTCTGAACTTGTAGAAGTGGGCCTTGGATGGGCACCATGGAGCAGCACACCATTTCTTCTGTCCCCCTGTTACTTAGAGCTATGTCAAGAGCAAAGCCAGATGAGAGAGTTTGCACACTTTCTTCAGGGATGGCTTTGGTATGTGTCTGATGCTCTCAGCTGGCTCTTTAGACAATTTTTTTTTTAGACAATTCTTTCACAGTTTTGGGCTTCTAATTTGGATTCAGAGAATACATAAGAGTTTGTGGTTCAAGTTATCATTTGCCTTAATGAAACTTTAGTGCATGAGTTATTGCAAGCACTCATATTTACGGAAACCTGGCCTCTCACATGGTGTCTGTGGAAGTCATGAGACCTGGTGTATGTTTTGGCATCCTGGCTCCCATTTATCTCACACTTCAGGATACCTTAATTGCAAGTTAGAGATGGATATGAAGAACCTACAATAATGTTTTCCTGTTTGAAATTATTTTTTCAGCACTCTTTCCAAAGTGCATAAATGCCATCAGAGTCAAGACGCAACCCAGACCCGGGAACACCACTTGGCTCTGGGAACATCACTTTGTCTCTGGAAGTTCCCATTAAGCAGTGTTCCCTTCTCACCTCAGCCCCTGTGTCCTGAATGCTGGGTCACCTACAGAGAAGTGAGAGGAATCCCCCAGAAGCAACACCCTGGCTTCAAAAAACAGAAACTTTTCTTATCTTTTTGCCCTCTTTTCATCTTAACCTAGTGACTGCTCTGGTTCCCAGTAATGACACAAATCAATGAAACCAATGAATCACAAATGAATGCCGTTTCTTACTATCATAAAAGAGACATTATAAACTGAAAAAGTAAAGATCATTTTATCTTTATTAATAGTTTAATGCATATGAGAAAACTATTTGACATTTTCTACATCTCCAACTCTTTTCTTCATGCATTGCTGAGCAGGCTGCACCACAGTTCATCCACTTAAATCCATTTCATAACTCAGTATCTATACAATAAAAGTGTTTCAGGATACAGAGGTAATTCACCAGCTGTGTTAAAAAATACAGTCATCTCTTCCCCTAAAGTTTTCTGCTTGGAGATCCAAATGACTAATAATGAAAATGAAATCAGACCTGATATTTAGAGTGAGTTATCCTGTCTCAGTCCACTTAATCCAACAATTTGTAGGTTCTTGTGTTGAATATTACCAATACTTACTAGAAATGTCTCTGTTTTGCTTATTGCAGAGGTTACCCTGCCAAAAGCTCCTCCAGAGTTTTCTCTTAGCTGTTCCTTGCCAAATGCTGGCTATCTTGTGATTAGCCACTGCTTTTTGCATTTCATTTCCTTGATAAAGTGCATTGCAAATGGTGTGATTAGTTTTCCAGAGTGAAGTCACACTAGAAAGGCTTCAAGCACCAATCAGTACTATAAGGAGTTGTTTCAGCAGTCAGACCTTGCCCGACTCCCACCTTGGTCTCATCTCTCCTTGACTGCACCACAGTTCAGTTCCTGGCACCACACAATAGTGTCCTTCCTCGTCTCCTCTCCATCACTGGCCTCTCTCCCTGTTTCACACACTCTCAGCCTTCTCTTCTCTGGAACACTTCTTTGCCTCACCTGAACGAGAAAAAACAGCAGACCCGCCAGTGCTTCCCCACCAGATGAAATGGCCATGGCAAGATGGGTTTGGAGCAGCTCACAGGACCCTGGAAGAAAGGTGTGATGGTCCACAAAGTGTGCACTGCTACCAGTGTCAGAGTTTGTTTATCCCCATCCTGGTCTCGTTCTGCCAAGGGGCTAAATAAGCCTCTTGTCAGACCAAATCAGAGGGCAGCCCACTTGCCCTTCAGATGAGGGTGGCCACAAGCCATTGCAAGGCTGCAGGAAGCAGCCAGGGCAGCACTGGACTGTAAGGCAGCTCCAACAGCAGTTTTCACAGAAAGTTGAACAATTTCATGCTGTTATCTCTGGAAAGGTGTCCCCTTCCCATGCCCCACCAGTTGGTCCCCAGTGTCGTGGCATGTGCAGTCACCAAAACTATTTCTCCATGAGGGTGAAGTACACCAACTGGGCTTGCAGAGCTGGCCCTGTACCACACTCATGGTGCTTGGCATAATAGTTACCATGGGATGAAGGATATGTAGGATATTTCGCCACCATTTTCCTGCCTGCAGCATGTTTGCTGCTCCCTCACAGTATTTATGATGCCCTGAGCCAGGGACGCCCTGTGAGAGCCCTGCTTCTGAAACAGCAACTGCTGCACCAAGAACATGGGGGCAAATCCATCCTCTTTTCTGGATTCTAAGCACCTCTCGGGGGACCTTGTTTTCTCAGACAGCAGGCTTACAAATTACTAATAAAAAAAAAAAATTTAAATTTACTTTGCATTTTCTAGAAGAAGTTGGTATCCTTTTCAGCAAAGAATCATCTTGTGTCTTTATAACTTACACCATTATTGTTCTTGATTAACAACAAAAACTGATGAGCTGGCCTTTCCAGGGGCCATCAGCAGAGTCAGCCAAGCAGAAAATGTAAGTGAAGGGAAAACAATTAGAAGTTATTTTAGTTGTTACATCAGAGTTGATTGTTATATTTACATTTTTCCCCCTGTACACTATGAAAACCTTTGCTGCATGGGCAGCTTTTCCCTTCCAGTGATGGTATGTGGATACAGTCAGAGTTTCATATTGGTCACAGTAGTTATAGATTAGTAAGCAACAGATGTGTGGTAGTTTGAGCCTTCCTTTTATGACTGTGAAATAAATGAACATAGTAAAGAATGATTCTGTTAGCTGGGATTGCAGGTTTTATAATCCAAAGAAGAAATATGAACCAGGCACAACTGGCTGAGACGTAAAAGGAAGGACATGCAATTAGGGCAGCATGCATGCTGTCTGTGAATGGCATGGCATTGTACAAAAACCTGCAAGCAGAGTACTTAAAAACAGAAAAATCGCAACAATCAGAAAAAATTCAAAAGCATCTTGATATTGTGCTGTGGTTATGTCCTAAGATGCTTAATTTTACGGGATTGTAAACAGAGGTTTTTGAGTATGAGACATTTTAAAGAATCAGAGAAGGTCTTCTCACAGAAATTCTTACTGTTTGTCTGAAAAGGTGATAATATATTGGAAAAATACATTGTCACCTGCTCACAACTAAATAGCTGCTGAGGGATTAATCCAGCAAAACAGAGCCAACAGAGCCAACAAAAACTACATGTGAGAGAAAAACAATGCCCAGGATGTGTCTGGAGATCAGAGATCCTCAGTGACTTTCAGGACCTGGCCTGAATGATCCTTAAGGTCCCTTCCAATGAAAGATCTAGACCTTCTGTGATCCTCTGCACTTCTGTCAAACCCTAGAGCCAAGCTGTACAGGCAAACCTACCGCAAGTTACCGCAGGACTGTCATGGGGACAGCCAATGACATGAATCTGGTGTGCCAGGCTCCTGCCTTCTTCTCCCTTTTCTTATCATATAGACACAAAATTACATTTTCCTATGCTAATTGAACATTCTCATATCATATGATTGTATCAGCTATATGTAAATGAAAAGAACCTTAATGTGTTTGTTAATGAAAAAAGTGCAATGGTATATTAAAGAAGAGTTTATTTAATTTAGTTTCATTTAAAGGCCACTTAGCCAACTGAGCATTCATGATTTACAGTAAATGTAATCCTTCAAAGGAGTCTCTGTTATTGGGTGTTCTTAGACAAGAGTCCACATTGCTGCATTGGGTAACACAGTGTGATAAGTGGACATTAATTTATGCTAAATTACAAAGAGATTCCTTCAGAGGAATTATTGTATCCTTATACACATAAAAGACAACCTCTGCATCTGAGGGTTTCGTAGGAAGTCAGACATTCTGCGTGTTATACCAAATTTCAGATGCATTCATTATAATAACATTAATCATGATGACTCCTTTTGTCATTTCCACCCTAATTAAGCATTGCTGCCATAACAGACCATTTAAAGTGTTATCAGGGACTTTTTATGATGGATTAAATAGAGTTTGGAGTCAGAATTTAGCAGTCTCCTATTAGGTGTGACTTTCCCAGTGCTGTAACGTGTCAGAGGCTCAGTAGAGACATCAGGTGGCAGAAGTGGCTGGACCATCCCTCCCAGTCTGATCAGATGTGTTACCCACTGGCTGAGATGGGGTGTTCTGGTTTTAGCTGGAATAGAGTTGGCTTTCTTCCCCGTAGCTGGTGCAGCATTGTGTTTTGGATTCAGGATGGGAATAGTGTTGGTAAAATACTGGCATTTGATCGATGCCAAGCCACCATCATGGCTGGGCTTCGTGAACGAAGACATGAGAAAGGCTCTACCCACACTTGCTGCAATGCCCTGATGCCAAGCAGTGCTCAGCTTAAGGCAAGGGCTTCTCTGTTGTCCATGAACAAACTTCAGTTTCCCAACAGCGAGGAGGCGTGGAAGGAGCAGGGATGGAGCATGGCCAGGACAGCTGACCCAAACTTCTCAAAGCAGTATTTTCCACCATAGAACATTACACCCAATAAAAACTTCTTTTAAGTCCTTCCACAGGGCTCTTACCCTCTCAATGCCTCTGTGTCTTTTTGCACACACAAATGAGGTTAAGCAGCAAGGTGCATATATTAATACCCTTTCAAAGATCTCTGTGGAATCCATCCCTACTTTTTTGATGCCTCTGGAAAACATGTCCCATTGCTAATTTGTGCTTCTAGCCTTTACTTCTTTTGGATGTCATTAAATTCTATTTGTTTTGCTGCTGATGGGCCAGCTTTTTGCTCATATAGCAACAAGCATTGGCTCTACAGTTTAAGCAACACTTTCAATGGCTGCTGATGCATTTGAAGTAAGGGCATGGGAACCAGTTTCAGGTGTACCTGAAACCTCTTGTCCAGCAGGCCCTTAGGAGTGTGAATGATTGAGAGTTACTACAAGTTTGCAGGCAGAGAGAACACCATCCACTGAGAAGCACACTTCTCAATTCATTTTTTGGGTAATATCAGTGATCCCACTGCTTTGGAAACACTGACCTAAAGGATACTTTCCAGTGGCTCCAAGACAGTACACACACAGACAAAGAATTTTCTTTTCCCCCTGGGGCACTTAAAGTCTTTTAAGTTTTTTTGAGAACGAAAATAGGTCAGAAAATCTTGAGATAGAAGCTGCAAGTCCTCACCAGCTGTCTGTGACATTATTTCCAGATGTTCCTGCTCATAGCCATCATGGCCCACTGCAGGAATCCTGGCAAAGGAGCTGTCACTTTGATCTCTTTGTACCAGCTCCAGTGTATCCGACATCTCTGCTCCTGACTTTCCTGGTTGGACTGCATATTGCCCTTGTCCACAAAATCTATTACAATACAGAGACATTGCTTAACCAAAGGTCTTCATTTCCTATTCATTAAAAGTATAAATGACAATTCCCAGGCATCTTAAACAATAGTCATTTGTATGGAGGCTTGAGCTAAAAACATATTTGCATCCTTGAAGGGCATTCTCACTGAAGAAAGCAGTATGGGGCCTCACAACTAGAGAGACAGGAAGATCCCATGCCTCTCACCACTATTTTGTCAGGTCTAATCTCACTGTTCTGCTGCCAGCAGGCTGCCATGGCATTTCACATTCAGGCATGGGAGGGCTTAATGAGCAATGGGCACTGCCTGCCCGCTGCAGGACAGACGACTTGCTCCTCTCTTAACCTAGCAAGGCTGAAAGACATTCAAAGTACAAAATGTGTAGAAAAAAAAGAGCAAGAAATGGCAATCCCTGCCACCAGTACCTCTCTGCAAAGACAGGACAGCCACAACACAACTCCTGGTGTCACCACCTGACAGTTCTTCTGCAAAGTCCCTTTGCTGCTGTGCTAGGAACCTCCACTGAAGGCTGCCTGGGCATTGGCACAAGCTTTGTGAGAGTGAGGCGGCTTGGTTCATCCACTCTCTGCCCTCTTTATGAAGTGGAAGGAGACGCACTGGAAAAATCTTAGAACCCCAGAACAGTTTGGGTCTCAACATACTTTAACAGCCATCTTTTGCGGTCTCCAAGCCCAGGAATCTTCTAGCATCTTTCTGCCCGGGAGGTGGGCCATGCATTGTGATACAGTCTGAGGGCTTTCCTCCCTCCTCAGAAGTCATCACCACCAGTGGATGTTGCCTATGAGAAGTTGAGTTTCCCAGGGCTTAGAGAGCAGCACAAGGGATTCCTGCTCCACCCAGTGACACTGAGTGTCTCAGGACATTGGTGCCTTGACAGGGGCTGGAGGATAGCAAACCCTGTTCCACAGCAATGAGGTGAGCAGTGGCACTGGAAGTTGTTGCTTCAGTTCACACAGGGTGTGGGATGTGAAGGGCTTTTCTAAAAGTTTTGTATTGCAGAGAGCTGTGCAGTGTGCATGTTGCATGGACATCACTTCAGGACACTAGGAGAGGAGGACAGGGGTGGAGGGGGATGCACCAAGTACAACCTGGCTGAACAAGTGATTCATGAACTCGGCAAAACCAGAAAAATTATTTTTGAGCACTTGTTCTCTTTGCCCGTTGCACTCCATGACCCTGCAAGCTCAAGTGTGGGAACACCCTCTCCGCCATGAATTGCAGCTGTACAGAAGCAGGCCTTTATGCTTTATGCTGCTGGTGCAGAATGCAGGCTTCTCCTCAAAGTGGAGCCTGCTGGTCCATCAAGTAAATACTGTATGTGTGCTGCCAATTGATTTAATTCCACCTCTGTCTACCCACTGTCTATATGCTCACTGACTGTGATTTTATCTACAATTATTTGCTGAACTGCAGAAAGTTCTGTAAGTTCCACTTCTCAGGTTTAAGACTGAAATGTGTGATTCTGGGACACAGAGCCGTTCTCCTGAGCTCTCTGGAGGACTTGAACTCTCAGAATCAACATTATTGTTTATTATAAGGAGTACACTGCTGTGGAGGTACTGTAGGGCACCCTTTTGGTCAGCTGGGGTCGGGCCTTCAGGTGCCTCCCCTGACAGCTTTTTGCCCACACACAGGTTCCCCTCTGAGTCAGAAGCAGAGAACTCCTTGATGCCATGCAAGCCTGGTCAGTGAGACACAAATGTTGGCATGCTACCAATAATGTTTCACTTACAAATCCAAGCACACCACCATACAGTTAATGGATAATTAACTCCATTCCAGCCAGATTCAGTACAAACATCGTCAGTAAATCACTAGGAATTCAGAAAGTGTGAGGGCAAAGTTCAGCACACATTCACTGATATTTCTTTATTGTAAATTAAACATGTTTGCTGGGGCTTTGAGCACCCTGGTCTAGTGGAAGGAGTCCACCACGATGGTCTTTGGGCACCAAGAGATTCTCTACAGATGCTTTGGAACAGCTCCTGGCTCCAGTTCCTGGCCAACTCTTCCAGCCTGCACCTGGGGCTGGCTTGAAAGGAGAATGATCTGCACAGAGCACCAAGGAGACCTGAGGATTTCACACCCCTCACCAACGCAAACCTTACCACTGGATGGTGACTTGGCCTCTACATCAGCACAGGGCACTCTCTGGGTCTGACTGTGCTGCCAGCTGAGGAAGGTATTCAGTGAACCACAACTGCAGTGCCTGGCTCTGTCCAAGGGATGCCTTTTCATGAGGGCCCCAAATATCCCACTTCAAATGCAGCTACCTGGTAATTTTTTTTTCCAAGGAAGGCAGGACACAAGATGAGAATAGGAGTGAAAGCAGGCTTTCTGAACTTAAAAAAATTACTTTTATTTTAGGAACCAATAAAATTATGGTAAATATTTACAAATAATTATCTCACATAAAGGTTACATAAAACCAAATGTCCACAAGTAACAGTCACTCTTATGAAAAGACACACAGATATTGAACTACGCCAGTCTTATTGCATGTTTCTTCAACTAATCTAAAAATAAAAAGTGTTGCAGTCAACCATTTAACTTAGAATAAAATCACAAATTTCAGTATTGACAAGAAAAGGAATTGAAAAAAATCCCAAATAATTGAAAAGAAACCCCTTCAAAAGGCCCCTCCTTTTTGACCCATGCCTTGGCACCCCAGCTCCCCAGCCCACCTCCCATTTTGCTCCCCAAAACAAAACCCAAAACAAAATCCCCAAAATAATATTCGACATCTTTGGCAAATTGGCACTGCTGTAATTACATTCAAATATTATAACACACAAAAGCAACACACAGCACTAAGGAAAAAACACCGAGATTTCAAGTCTGTTCTTTTCCTACTAGAAAAAAAGAATACAAAACATACACATTTTAAGAAGCATTTTTTCATCTGCTTTGCAACAGATGTTATCCCCTACTTTCAAAGGCAATTCAACAGTTATTTTTATGAGTTTTTTTCAAATAATTTTTTGTTTGTAATGTATTTTTTAAGGGGAGGAGGCTTTTATTTTTCTCCCTCTCTTTTCTTTTTCCTCTCTTTTTAAAGAATTAAGGTTCAATGCAGGCATTGCAGACTTTGGTGGATACAATAGATATGTATTTCTTTGATGCTAGAAGTTCTTAGTACAAAGTAGTTTGTCTGTAAGAAAAAAAAGCCTGTTCTATTTTTTTTTTTTTTTTGGAAAGGAATTCCGTTTGCAATGAAATGAGTTTTTGTAATTTCAGAATGCACAAAGGCCACTACAAAGGGAAAAACCAGGACAAGGTTTCTTCCCACAGGAGAATGAGCAAAGAGGAAGGCAGGTGTAAATGCCCACTGGCCACTTTTCCCATCTGGTCTGGACAGGGCAGAGCTGGAGAGGCTGGACACAGGGGTCTGTCTGGGTGGTGGTTTGTGCTAATGCAGGACCAGGGTCCATCTCTCCAAACCCCTGCCACAGTCTGAGAGACCCAAGTGACAGCAATCCCTGTGTGCCCACTCACCTGCCCCACAGAGCTGTGGCTGCAGCCAGCTCAGCCCCCTCCCCTGGCTCCTACCCTGGAGCTCCTGCACCCCGGGAGCCCTTTCACAGGAATGGGGAGTGAGGCAGCTGCTGGAGCTGACCCCGAGGCCAGCCACAACACCGGGGTGAGCAATCCTGGCACTGCTTTGATGTGCTTTTCGCTCAGCATTTGCACATCAAGTCTCATTAGCTCAACCAGAAAAAGGACACTAACTGGTTTTGATTCTTTCAGATCTTTTTGTTTCTCACACTGCATTAATGTGTGCCTGTAACGGGAGCAGGGCTGAGGGACCACAGGGCTCCATGGCTGCTGTTCCCAGCCTTGCATTGCTGCTGGTTGCCCTGGCTCTGGTGCAGAGCAGCACTGCCCAGAGCTCAGGATGTGTGCTCAGTGCTTGTATCCGTGCAAGACACATGATCTGGCTCTGCTTGGCAATGCCCACACAGGACCACCACTTGTGGACTCAGTGAAACACTTCAGGACATGTCAGCCAAGATCTGTTTGCCCTCTAACATTTAATCAAAGAATCCAGAAGAAAAAGGTTTTTCCAGAGTTTGCTTGGACCAGAGTCACAGAGTGGGTCAGCTTAGTGCTGTGCTACCTGTTGTGGCTGTGAACTCATTTTTCCCAGTAGCACACACATGCAGGAAGGAGCACAGTACCAGGGAGGACACTCAATCATAGTCGTGCTGCAGTCACCCACACCTACACAAGATGACTCCACTACAGGCCATGGCTCTTGAAACTACGAGTGCCAGCAGCTGGAAACAAGCAAGACCACAACATGGCTTCTTCCTCTCTCCTTCACGCTAATGGATGTGTAAAACAGGTAAAATAAATAAAAAGAAAAATAAGAATAGAAATACGGCCCCATGAACTAAGATCAGCATGGCAGCACATTTATCAAAACCCAACAGCTGCTCAGACTTGGCACAGCAAGCCCACCACATCACTCTGACTCCCTGCTCTGGCCTCTCCCACCGCACTGCCCTCACACCACAGCACCAAGAGGACAAAACCACAGGGAACCAAGGAGTTGACAGGTTGTGCATATTCTATTGTCGTGAGCTCCATGAACCAACCAGAAAAGTTTTCTTCCAAAAGATGCCTCTCGTCTTTTTTCTTCTTTTTCCATTTTTCTTTGCATGGTTCTACTTCTTTCCTCACAATCTCCTACCAGGTGCCTCAAGCACCAATGTTGCTCCAATATCTGCAGCCTCAGTGTCAATCAGATCACTGCTCAGACATCTTGGAATAAACATACACCCTGGCCTCAGTGTTTTTCTGACTTGACAGTGAACAAATCAAGCCTTTGTTGTGTGCATCCACCCTGAGACATCCAGAGCCCTGCTCTGCAGTCAGTAGAGCTGCCCAACAATAATGCCTCCATAATGGGGCCTTGGGACACAAATGCTAAACAAACCCAGTGTCCACAATGTTTTATGTCTTCTTTACAGTCACAGTCTCACAGTGTTTGACTGAGGGTTTCCTTGACAAGTAAATTCATGCAATCCTGGCTCGTGACTGCTGTTGATTTAGTCTTACGGAAGCATTTTCCCTCTCCAACTTCCAGATTTCATTTCTTAGCCTGTCTGGGCCAGGAATGTATTTGATAAAATTATTGTTGTGGCACATAATACTGGAAAACCAAGTTTATTACAGAGTTTAGTGCTGAAACTGCCTGAAGACACTTAGTGGGTCTGACTTCTGCAAGGATTTAGCGGTAGTAACACGGCTCCACAGGGCATCCCACCTCAGTAAAGGATTGGCAGAGCAACCCAAACCCACATTGGTCTTGCTCTCTCTCCCCTCCTTGCAGCCCCCAGTGGTCATTTGCTTCTCGACTTCACCCAGTGACCCTTCCCTCATGAAACAGAGAAGCCATGGAGGACAGATGGACATATTATCTTCTACCAATAGCTCCTTTCAAAAGACATTCCCCAAACAGCAGGATCTCCTTGATGAAGACCATGGAATGAAAGTCTAGTCCTCCTGAGGAAAACATTTTTTAATACTCAAGTGAAACATTGCCAAAACCAGAAAGTACTGCCAAGAAGTGCCTTTTCTAGCAGCATGGCACGAATGCTCCGTGGTCTAACTCCTACTGGCCATTCTGGCCAGAAACAGGTCCCAGCAGACGTGAGCAAGCATGGCTGATATGTTTTGGGAGATGGGCCAGGTGCAGGTCCCAGCCTGGCAGATGTGTAAGTAGGAGTTTTGGGGTTCCCCTCAACAATTCTGACTGGGGACCTGTATGCTGCCCATGCACCCCCACAGTCCCAAGGATGGAGCCCACCACCATGCCTGGCAGGGCAGCTGTGGCCAAGGGCCCCTGGCGAGTCCTAATGAAAGCACTGAGACTAGTCAGGTATCACTTCAGGTCACTTCAGGTAACAGCATCCATACATCCACCATTTGGAGGAAACACACCAGCCATGCCTTTCCAAGTCCCCAACCCAACTACAAGCACTGCTGGCCTTAGCATGCAAATATCTGTTAAAGATTCATTTTTGGTCTTCTCAACATTATCTAAATTAGTGTAAATCGCACAATCCATGCTGCTAAGGAAACAAAAGAAACATGGTTGCATAACAGTAGGCAAAGTGGGTGAAGGACCTGCATGCCAACGACAAGAGCTGCTGTGTCCTCGCTGGGCATACAGGTAGACTTGTTTTAGCCCAGCCTGGACATCAAAGAGATGGTGTCTCCATAGATGGTATAAATCAGCACACCTCTGCTCTGGAGCCAACATCAGTACCTGTGGTCAAATTCTTGTTTCTCATCTATTCAGGGAAAGCGCTGGATGGCCACAACCCTTCCTGAGCTCACAGAGAAACTGCCCCATCTCAGGGTGCATGCAATGCATACTCCTCAGCCAGCCTCTTGCATATGATCCCAGAGACAAAACTGCCCTTTGCAGCTTTGTCCAAGCAATCATGGGGTGCTCAGAAAGGTACAAACCAAAGCAGTGCTTCCAAAGCTTCCCTGTATGAATTGTCCATGCTGTTATTCTTCTTAAATTAAAAATGGGTATCAGTTATTAATTGCTGAAAAATGGGACTTATTTCACTGATAAGTTTGTTACAAAACTTACTTCTGGGTTAGGGACATAATTTCAAAAGACTCTGGCCAGGATCCCTGACAGGGTATGTGAACATCCCACTGAAATGTCACTAAGCCAGTAGGACCGGTGTGTCTCCACAGCTTCTGAGGATCAGAACACATCCACTCTGGAAACTTGGAAGTTTCCAGCCATGGAAGCGATGGCTGCATTTCCAGAGCATAAGAAGATTCCACAAGAGTTAGAGAGGGAATTTCTTAGCAGATCATTGGCCACCGTGGACACCAGAAGGGCAGTACAAGTGATGAGGTGGACAGGAGAGAGAATAGTGTTAACTCAGGAGCTGCCATTTCAGAGAAATGCTTGTACAGCTGTAAGCAGGTAAATATCTGCTCGAATGTTTATTCACAGGAATGCATCTCAGGTTGGACACCAACCCCTCATCTGCCTTGAGATACTAATGGACAACTGCCAACAGGCCCCCTAGCAGACCCTGTTCAGCTCTGGGTGGATGAGGATGGTTGAGTCAGGACTAAGGAGACTATGGCCAGATCTTTATCTCACAGGGCCAAGGATCTTCACTGCCTTCAAGAGGGAAGGGATGAGGTCATGCCCATCACACTTACATGGCTGAGGTTGTCTGCTCCTTACCCTAGGGCAGGGAGAGGCTGCATGAGAGATCAGCAATTCTCCTGGCTTCATGGAGCAGCACTGCTGCTTAGCAGATCATTTGTAGCCACTCTCTTAAGTTAGCCCCCCTACAAGCTGCACCTTGAAGGACATGTGACTCTTAGTGCTTCCTCTCCAAATGGGAGGGAAGAAATGGAATCAGTAGGGCAAAATTCCCCCCCTTTCCCTCCCCGGGCATGTCTGGGCTACTCTGGCTGGAATCTGCAATGCCTTCACAGAAAAAACACAGACCCCCAAAATGAGCACCTTCCCCTCCAGTTTGCCTTGGAAAGTGAGTGCAGCTGCCCTCTTGCCCAGTACATGCTGCTCAATACAACATGATTAACAAAAATAATTACCATGGTACTTCTTTCCTCTCAGGGTTTTCATGGCTGGGTTTTAGCACACAATCTATTGAGATGTACATAAGCTGTCAACTGTTATTTAGGAATTCCTTCCTGGATGCTGCTTAACTCAAAACCAGCAAATTTGTTTCAGTGCTTAATATGATGACAAATGAACATAAGTGAATATTAAACAGTAAAATATCACAAAATTGCCCATGTTTTGCAGTTGCCCATGTGTTTGATACCAGCATATAGCATGATCTCACACGACTGTTAGCTAGGATGCTGTATACAGAAATCACATCAGCCCAAAATACAGCCAAAATGAGTGTTAACCTGGTTCAAAGTTGCTTAAAGCTTACCGAATTCTTTGAATCAGTGCACCAGTTTCAAAACACACTTTCAGATGCGTTTTGAGTATGCATTTTTACAATGTTGCTGCTTATGCTTAAGCCACTCTCCTAGTAATACAAACAAGCAAGTAGCAAGTATTTACAGTGGTACTCGTGTAAAATTGAGCAGACTGATTTTCTATCTCACCATCAAGGAAAAAAAAAAAAGGAAAAAAGAAAAACAAAAGGAAAAAGGAAAGAAAAAAAAAGAGAAGAAAATTGCCTTGAGTCTCACAGCCTGTTTCAGTGTGCAGCAAGAGGAAGCTGCCCCAAGGGGGGCTGCTCACACCTCTTCCTTATCCCCAGACACAGCCATGGCACCCACAGGCAATTAAAGCAGAAGCCAGCTGGCTGCAAAGAACATGAAGCTACCAGACACTTTTGACCACTCAGAGCTTCAGGAGAAGCATTCCCTCCTGTTTTCTCTGTTGGATTCAAGACTCAACCAGATTTAAGAATACAACAATCAGTTCACCAAGTTTAAAGAGCAGGATTTCAATGACCGTGTTCCTAGTGGGTCCATTCTCTGTCCTGGCGGCGTGGTTGGTGCAGTTGGGTTGGTGCGGTTGGGTTGGCGCGGTTGGGTTGGCATGGTTGGGTTGGCGCGGTTGGCACGGTTGGGTTGGCGCGGTTGAGTTGGCGTGGTTNCACGGTTGGGTAGGCGGGGTGGTCCCAGGCCGTGTGTGCCCAAGCCCTCGGCGCCGTGCCCGCTCCCTCCCGTGTCAGTGGCGGTCGTAGGCGGTGGCGGCGGGTGGGGCTGTGCCACGGGCCGCGGCGCTGTAGTAGTACGGGGAGCCTGCGAGAGACGAGACTACCGTGAGGAAGACAAAGGTGGAAAGATGCCAGCTTGCAGCATCCCGACATGGGTGGCAGAGAGCTTTCCAGCCAGAGCCTCAGGGAAGGCTCGGTAATTAGAGTAAAAATCACATTCATGTATTCTGCATAAGAAGAAGGTACCGATGCTTTGCATTGCTGCTGGCTGTTCAATACCTTCTTCCCTTTCTTCACTCAAAACATCAGTTTCATTTAGTTAACCCATAAAGTTAAATACTTTCCAGAATGGAAGGTCAAAATATTACAGCCCAAACACGCTACCACACTCTGACTTCTGTGATTTTCCTCTCTTCTTTTAGAAGGAGGAGAAGGAGGTTGAACCCCAAAGAATTTAACATAATTCACTGAATGCACTCCTTTACTGAGAAACAACCTGAAAACTACTGTTGTTGATTTTCTGTCTTGCAGGGCTAAGCACTGGTAGATAGAGTGACCACTCAAGGATCATCGGGAACCTGGATTGTTTCCTTGAATGAGGAAGAGTCTTTGACTTGTACCTGAAGAGACACCAATCTGTTCAGACAGCACCAGTTGTGAAAAAACATTCCAAACACAGCACCAATGAAACCAACTCTGCTCCATCCTAAGAAGGGAGTCAGTCCAAAAAATTTTCAAGCTATTGTTAGTTTGGTTTGCAAGTCACCAGTTTCACATGCATGAGATGTAAAGCACTGAACAGTGTGGAAGAAGCCCCTTGAGACAACTCATACTTGGACATGTGCATCTGAGTCCACCAGGTAGGTTTGGATGGGCAATGAGCAGACATGAGGAACAGCTCTGGAGCAGTCAGGGCTGTAAGTTCTGTTTTCGTAAGTGACCTCATCTGAAAGCTGCCCATCCATCCTGAGCTCCCTGCCTCCAACACATGAGACAGCAATCCAGCAGACATGGCCAAGGGTCTTCAAAGCCCTAGATGAGACTTGCTGCAGAGAGTAACTTCTGCTGCTTTAGCAAGGCAGAGGAGCTGGCTCTCCAGTAGAAAGTGGTGCCACAAGAGTTCAGTGGGGCCTGTGAACCTCTCAGGAAAACATCAGTTGTAGTAGTGAAGCCAAAGATGCATTTTTGGCTGTACACTTCCCCCCCAGACAGACTCTAGCAAACCCTGCTTTAGCAGATCCAGTGATTGAGCAGTCTCTGGGTGTAGGATGGGTATGGCTGTGCCCCAGCTGTTCAATAACCATGACCTTGGCACAATCTCTGGAGCAGAAAGGAAAATACAGCTGGCATGCCCTGTGCTGCTGTTCATGTGCTCTTTGCTGAACCAAGAGCATCTCACCCTAGGAAGCTGGAGAACCTTCCGGCCTCTCCTTTCCTCCACAGCCCTCAGATGAAGGCTTTGCTGTTTAGCCTAAAATGACCTGAGTGGTTACCCAATGGTTGCTGTTTCAAAAGCCCAAGCAGAGAGTGGGGTCATACAGTCAGCCTCTAAGAGAAAGCCACTGGCAACACGCAGGACTCCCTCCCTGTTATGAGTCTACCAGGACCTATCTGACCAGCAAGCCCACCTATTTGTTCTAGGCTGCTTTCGACCAGAACGCCACACCAGAAAATCAGATCAGCCTTCATCACCAACTACCTGCTTCTTATTTCCAAGGGAGCATAAGCTGATACACCCAAAAAGCAGTATGTTCAATGTGCTCCTCAGCACTCACAGGGAAGGAAACCTGTTTTTCATGATCAGTGTCCTGCCACAGCATTTGGTACTCTGCTACTGCTGCCCTACAGGGTCAGAAACAGAGGGGTTTGGCTACTGTGATGTGGCTGCAGTGCTGCAGCATAACAGAAGCTTGTGTGTGGAGGGGTGGTTTGTGCTGTCCTCAGTATCATCTCATGAGACAGACATCCACACTTAAAAAGCAGACAAACCCACCACAAAGAGCAGAGTTTAAAAATGATGAACAGGAATGTGGTCCCAGCTGATGGGAAAGATAGTTTTACTGTACACAAGAATAACTCAAGAGAGTCCATGAAACTGCTGGGCAAGATAAGCATTTGGAAAGATGTCTGTATATGGAGTTCATATAGGCAGGAGTCTATCCCACCTAGGTTTGTTTACTAAAAGGTAAAAATTTTAAGTCACAGCCAATAGTGTTAAAGCAGAGCTATTCAGAGGGTCATCATCTCATTTGCACTTGCACAAGTGCAGAGCTAAAAGCCTTGTGTTACCTGCTGAGGGCACACAACTGCTATCCTGAGGTGGACAGACTGTCCTCTTCCAGGTACCTGACATTAGGCTAAAAAGCCCCTGCCTCAGGAGCTGTATTTCCTGAAGAGAATACTGGAAAGCTTCAGCAGTACAGTGAAACCATTCTCACTGGTAGCCTAAAATTAGATGCTGTATAACTGAGTATCCCAGCCAAAATTAAGCCACTGAAAACATGGAAGCCTTCCCTGATCAAATTGGCCAATCTCGAATGAGCAAGGGCAAATGTAAGAGTTCGCCAGACCTTGAAATCTGCATATCCTGTCTACTTGGGATTTTGGGGATGTTCTCTGTAGAAAGTGAACTGAAGGCTGTGTTCTTGGGAGTGCCCAGGTTACTGGCCCATGTACCCAGATGTGCAATGCACTCCTCAGCAGTCACAGGGAAGTAAACTTCTTCTTCATGATCAGTGTCCTACCACAGCACTCCCGCTGCATGCGAGTCCTTGCAGATCATTTTGCACTGTAGAGCAGGTAGTATCTTGAGGAACAGCTCAGAGCTGTGTAGAACTGCTGTCCTCACTCCTCACAGTTGCCAGGAGGTCTATATGGAGCAGGCAGAAATGGTGCCCAGCTGAGACTCCAGTTCCCACTGATGCCAGCACTGGCCATGGCAGCTCAGCTCAAGCAGAGGGGTGAAAAATCCAGAGAAGGGATCCAGTTGCACCAAAATATTTCACCTTGACTCAGTGTCTGGGTCCCACCAGAGATGGATGCAGTACTTTCTGAGATTATGGGATAAACGGAGTCTATTGGGGGCCAAGGCCTTTGTTTTCCCACTCCCCTCTTCCTCCACTACTATTCTGACTCAAGGCAGCTGCCAAAGCCCAATATTTCTCCCATGCTTTCCGAAGGCCTTACACTTCTCTTAAGTTAGATTTTTCCAGTTTGCCTTTTAGTGGTTCAATCAAAAAAGCTTGTATTTAAAGTGAAAAATGAAAGCATCCACTCTTCCTGGCCCCATGCTCCCATCCAGAACAGATTTGTCTATCCTTCTGTCATTTTTCCTTTCTAATTCATAATATCAATTTATTTATTGGCACAGTCATTTCTAATGTCTACTTGTTTTCTAATCTTTCCACAGAAACCCACAGAGGAATTGAATCTAGTCCTAACTGAGCAGCTCTGAGTCCTGCCCTTGCACACCACCACGCCAGGACTGGCAGCCACGACACCACAGTGGTGCAGCCAAACCCACCCAACCAGTGTGCAGAGACCATGTCCATGTTGGAAAGGGGACACTGCATCAAACAGAACACACAGCAAGCAGCACTGAGCCAAGTGCTACAAGCCATTACAAAACTGAATCATTTTTCTTCATTAGATAGTGTTGCTGTTATCTGCTCTTAGCACACATGCATTAAGCTGACTCCACGCTGGCATGCACCAGTATGTGCTGATAGTGATGGCCCAAGTCCCAGGGCCCAAGCACATGCCTCCATGTGCATCCTTGCACTGTACCACTTGCAAGTTATTTGCTGCAGAGTGTGGAAAAAAAAGACTGGATGGGGACACCCACTACAGCCCCCAAGCCAGAAGCCATGTGAATGGCCAGGGTTTGTGTCCTCTTCCCAGCACACCCCCTTGGGAACTCTGGGTCTATCCTCACTCCTGCTGTAGTTGGCGTGGGACAGAGACATCCTCCACAGTAAAATCTATCATGTCCCTGCCACACGAATGAGGTGTGGGTGCCACTGTGGCTGATGGCAGGACTCAAGGGCAGGATGGTACCATAGAGCTGCAGCAGGTAACTGACTTCCTCCTCTGCCCCTGCTTCTCTTGACCATTGTGGAGGACTGTGGCTTGATATTACTTCCCCAGGAAAGGGGGCACAGCATTTAGGACTGCCTCAGAGAGGAGGGAGCATAGCTGCCCATCTGCTTCTGTTCCCACAACAGCTAGTGCAGACATTGCTTGGCAGCCTGGTGCAGACGAGTGGGGAACACAAAAACAGGGGCAGAGCAGGCACTGGGATGATGGGGAGCACGTGGTGCCCTGCTGGGGCCAAACAGCCTCTTCCCACTGCCTGTTTCTGCCTTCCCCTAAAGACACCACCTCAAACCTTTCACTGCTGTCCCCTGTGCACAGGACACAGACTGGGGACCAACACCCAAAGCTTTCTCACCATTCTCATCTCTCTCTCAGCTCCTGTTCTCTTTATTTCCCCAAAAAAATGATTTTTCAATCCAAGCACTGTTTCCTCCTGCCACTTGCAAATCATGGCATCTCTCCTTTTAGCTCCTCTTTCACAGGTCTCAGCCTGGTGTGACTGCTGCTGTAAAATTCTTCCTTGCCAGCACAGAGAATTAATTGAATGTAGGCACTGTTAAGTGCTTACAGTATTACACTTTCATCTCAGCGAAGGGAACGGGATTTTGTAAAACAAACTGTGTCAGGCAATGTACCAGTCCTGATTAATTTTGTCAAGGTTTCTGTTCTGAGGCTGATACTGCCAGAGCTTGTTCTGAGCAGAGAATTACTGAAAGCTCTCACGTACGCTCCCGAGAGGAGTGGGAGCGTCCTGGGTATGGTTCAAATTAACCTCCTCTGCACTGTGGGTGCTCAGGCTCATCACACAGCACCTTCTGGGGGTGCAGGGAGATGTCAGGCGGGTTTTAAGGCTCTGCCACAGACTCCTACTTGCCAGTGGGATTATCAGGCACCAGGAAGAAGGGAGTGCAAGATCAGGCTTCCAGTGACAAAGGCAGATTTTTAGTTAAGAGAGATTTTTGAAAGGCACAAGGACACCTGACCCATAGCCTATGGTTGCTTGCAGAGACATTCTTGCTCAGATTGTATCACTGTACTTAGACCTGCCAATGGTCAGACAAGGGGATTTCCCCTCCAGGAAACTCCAGTCCCCCTCATTTTGTGACCAGGTTGAACTGAAATGGTAAGTTCCATCCTCAGGATTTGCTGCAGTACAAAAATTCCCCATTTCTTTTTCTTTTTGGTACACCAAGACTTCCAGTTTCCCAACTCCAAGTCAGTGTGTCGTTGAACACTCAAAGCAATGTAACATGATCTTGTGCAATGACTGAGCCTGTGTTTACTGAGACATAAGATTTTGAAATTGCCAAAACAAAGAAGATTGATAAAGATATTGAAGATCATATTGAGGATGATAAAAAAGGAAGTCGAGATTATATATTTTAACAATTCCCAACAGCAAAAAGTAAAATTTAAAAAAGCTAATACTGACATTAGAGCATGAAACATTTCAATAAAGCTGCAGTTTCTGATGGAAAATGGTAGCATCCAAACTCTTTTTGCACTCGCCTCATTTAAACACAGATTCACAGCACGGTGATGAGTAAATACTGCTGAAGACATCCTTGCCAGCCTCAGACAAGAGCCCTGCTGCAAGGAGCATGCCATCCCCAGAACTGTGCTCACATGGTGAAGCTGAGATGGAATTTGCCCCCAAAATGAGTAATACAAAAAGGAAATGAGAAAAACAGAATGAGTGGAAAGGAAAGGGAATGGCACAGTAAAAGCAGCAGCAAGAGGCTGTCTCTTGACCAGCCTCTGCTTTTAAGTCTTCTCATGGTCCAGATGTATGCATCTTCAACATCTTCAGGACAGCACAGGGACACACCTTGCCTGGCACCCCAAACAGCACACTCAAAGCTGATACAAACCCATCATCTAGAATAAACAGTTGAACAGGCCATGGGCACAAACTGCTGCTGATAGAGTTGAAGGGCCAGTGCCCACCCCTGTGGGGCTACACAGAGCTCAGGAATGGACGGTGTGCACATCCTGCCCCATGGAGCTGGACGTCCACAGGTGGGAGCACAGTGCACAGCCCAGGAGCCTCTCAAAAAGCCCTATCTTCATGAAGGGCTGGGTTAGGACTGAGTTGGCACCTATTTCTAGTACTGTGCCAGTTTCTTTACTGATCATGCAAAGCATTGCCGAAGCAGCTGTTCCACTTCCAAAGGAGTTATAAAATGAGAAACGAAGAAAGTATGGTGTGTGCTCTTCCTCCTGGCAGAAGCATCTTTCTCATGCAGCCCAGCCAAAATCCCACCAGCACCACCAGCTGTGGCCATGGAAACTGTGCATCTGAGCACGGGGACTCCCCTGGCTTTGTGCAGCTATGCCCATCCATATTAGCTGGAGGTCTACCTGCTAATTTATGATGGAAGTGCTAACAGACCCTTAAACGTGGCACAGCAAATAGCAGCATTACACCAGCACCATGGCATGAGAGGCAGAGGCTGTCTATGGCTCCCTGAGGATTTGCTTAAGGACAAGAGCCATGATGAATACAGCCTAGGTGGTTCAATTACATGGGGACTCAATTACTTAAAACAAAGAAACTGGATGAAAAAAGTATGACAAAAATTCAAAATTATTTCGCTGCTGGAGGTCACATATAACAGCCCTGTCATCCATAAATCTGGAAATCTCTAAGGCATGCTACTCCTGTGTTGAGAGATGACAATTAATTGGTATTTTACTTACCTCATCCATGTAAATTATGCAGGGGAAAATTCTAATTACTGTATGCTACATATATATAAGGTCAAAGTGGGCCAGCTTTTGACAGTGGTGTAAAATGGATTATGTTTATCCTCCACATGAGGGTCATGATCCTCCATGAGCTATGGGGGTTCTGTCTCTTACCACTCATAGGGACTGTGTTGGCATTAGGGAGGCTGCACGGGCACAGTGGTCCCCGGCTGAGGAGGGATGGAGTGGGCAAACACACAACTGAGGCACAACTGCAACACGAGGTAGGAGAGAAATTCAAAGCCCTTGCTTGAACAAGCAGCAACGGCATGGGGAGTTGCTTTTTTGGCTGTAAGCAATCTGGCATCCCAGGATATGTTTGAAGAGGATCCCTGACTTTCAAAAAAATGGGGAGCCTGCTTTCTGGCAACACCTCATGCCTCTGGAAGGATTTTATCAGTCAGAAGCAGGATGACAAGAGGTTGGGGCTGGGGCTCCTTGTTGGCAAAGTGAATCAAGAATAATTGTGCATCCCAATGGAGATCTGCATTCCCATGCAGGGGCTGAATATAAGGACCAAAGACCAGCCCAGTACACATCTTCTGCCCACCCCAGAGGTGGACAAACACTGCACACATTGCGTGAGCTCTCAAGGCAGGGTGGTCACTTACCCAGCAGTCCAGGGTTGGGAAACCTCCAGGAGTCGTTGTATGTTGAATACTGTGGGTGGCTGTATGGACTTCCAGAAAATTCACTCCCTAAATTAAAAAGACAGAACAAAAGGTCATTTGATTTGAGATGACAGTTACCATTCTGGGGCAAAGGAGCATTTCAGTGTACATTGTGTTCCAGTGATGGCAGCAGTAAATGCACTGTTGGAAACTTGCCTTGAGGAAGGGCAATATGGCTGGGCAAATTACTGAGTAAATGGGTGCAGCCATTTTTTGCTCATCTTTTCCATGCAGTAGCTCAGGCCTGTTGAGCTAATGGGATTTTCTCAGGCAGCCCATGCTGCAGAGCAAGCAAACAAGGAGGGATGGAGACGCCTCTGGGACACACTGATGGGGCTGGCCCTTGCCTCTATGTTCCTACAACACTCAGGGCAAGAAACACAATACAAGGACAGGGCTGCTGCAGAAGATGAACCAGCCAGTCTTCTAGATACTGGGTACTCTTCTGGGAGAACATGGTCACAGTCACAGATATTTCTCCAGCACTGTAAGCCAAAGAGAGGGATGCTTGCATCAGTTCCAGATGGCTTTGAACCTTCCAGACAAAGGCACAAGAAATGCCTCAATAGTTATTGTTATTTATCTCTTTGCCAACTCCCATTCTCCTCATATATTTGTTCTTTTGACATGTCACCTCCTGCTTCATACTTCAGCTGCAAACTATTCAGTACTGAGCTTTGCACCATGAGGCTCTGACCCAGGCCCTCTACCATGCAATTATCAACACTTCTTGAATGACAGATTTCCGCTCTCCTCTATCTCTGTCTTCCTCCTTTTCTTTTCCCTGTCCCACTCACAAACATACACACAGGGCACAGCATGGCAGGAGAAGGGGTGAGTTTCCTAAGGCAAGAGGAGAGGGCTGCCTGGCCAAAGAAGAAAGTGTTTACCATGACTTCTGCTGCTCTGGTCCTAGGTGCTGGTACAGCTACCCCATACCCAGAAGCTGCCTTTACCTCAGCCAAGCAGTAGGTCTCTGACATCATGTCTTGAGCACTCCAGGCCCAGCACTCCTGAGCAGTAGGACCCACAGACCCACCATGGAGACCACATCTGAGTCTGCAGGCCAGTGAGTGGCCTTCTCTCTCAGGACATTGTTTAGGCAAGTTGCTGGCATGCTGGCCCACTGGCCCCAGGGGAGAGGGGATGATGCTCCGGTCACCAAAGTACAGGATCTGGTCCAGGGTAGCTTGGTCTCTATGTGATGCTGCTCCAGTAAAAATGAGTTTCCTCTCCATCTGCACAAGATGAACACACTGAGTGTGCAGGCAGCAGGATCTGCCTATCACTGGTTTGTTCCAGCTGGTCTCCATTAACACTCCTTCCTTGTTTCCTCCTGCCCTTCAGACCCACGGGATTGCACCTACCAACCTCAGGTGCTCTTTCCCCATGACACAGAGCAGCATCCACAGAGAGGAGATCCAAAGTCAGCAGCAGCAACTGCTTCTGTGCTCAGCATACCCTGCTCTGTCAACCACATTTCTTCACAAGTTCATAACTCCATCACAGTGCTCACTCTAAAAGAGTGAGGCACAGCAAAGCTGGCAATGCCAGAAGAGATGTCAAGGGCCACCTGGTGTTCTGAGGCCACTGGCAAAAGCATCCTCATTGTCTTCTGTAAGTCAGGAATCCAGCTGTCTCCTGCAGGACACTGCAGCTTCTCTCTCGTCCTTTCTGCCTCTGCATCCCCACAGCTGAGGCTGTTGTTTCAAGCAGAGCTCTCAAAGCATCTCAGCTTTCAGTAGGTCTCTGGCCCCGGTTTGTCTTTCTGGTGTTTACCCAAGCCTGCAAAGTGCATGAACAAGCAATCTGTCTTGGAACTTCACTTTTGAGTGTCATGATGTTACCCAGTTCTTGAAGGCTCACGAGCAGATCCTCCAGCCAGTGTGTGGCACTCAGAAATCTCTTCATCCCATGGGTGCCTCTTCTACAGGGAGGGGATCACACGTCATGTTACCCAGAGATTCCATTTCTTCCTCTCCAGAGGGAAGTGAGAAATTCAAAGTTTTAGCCCTTGTTTAGTTGCACAAAACAGTTGTGCTGCCCTACTAACATGACATGTGAAAGCTGATGGGAGCTAGTCTTGCCACTACCTGCTCCCCTGGAGCTGCACAGTGCGTGGACGGAGGGACAGGGCGGACAGCAGGACAGACCTTGATGCCTGCTGCAGGCTATTTGCACAGAGCACATAGAAGTGCCTGTCCTGTCCTTTGTGCACCAGGAGCACCCCAGACTTTAAATGAGGCTCACAGTGAGCTGTCACATGCCTGCAAGAGCTGAGTCCCAAGGGGGAGCATGGTCCCCTCGGACAGTCTCTCATTTTCAGCTGTCCCACCACTCTCCTATCCTCCCTGTCTCCCTCTCTTCCTCTCTGCCCTCCACACCTGCCACTCCCCTCTGCTGTTCTCCCCAGGCTGTGCAGACCCTCCCATTCCACACTGATGCTGTGCATGCCACGGGCCGGGCAGCAGCACTTCCCAAACATTCATCAGTGCTGCAGCAGGGCTGCGGGTGGGAATGGGCTGACAGTTCATTGTTTCATCCTCTCCTGCCTTGCTCTCCTCCCCCACCATCCTCACTGCCCTCCTCCCCACACTCACACACAGACACACATCGTGGACCCTCTCTGGGGGATGCTCCAGTGCCTGTCAGGCTGAGGCTTCCAATTCTCTGTTTTTTATGCCTCAGTGGTCAGGGTGTCAAGCTCCTGCAGTACAGACCAGCCAGGAGCTCGAGGAGTCACTGAGCACCATCAGCTCAGTGACAGTATTGCTTGCTTCTTAACATACTCTGCATATCCATCAGCCTTGCAGGGGGGAAAGAGAGAGAGAGAGAGAAGGAGGGCAGGAAGGAAAATGAGAGAAACATGAGAGAGGGGAGGGGAAAAGGAGGAGTGGGGGAGAAAGTCTCAAGCCCTGCTATGACCACTGCAGCACTTGGGCAGACAAATGGTAAAGCCATAAGTGAAACTAAGACAGATGAACAGAGCACTGCATGACTGCCTCACAAATTCCACCAGCTATTCCAAGGTCCATCAGCTACACTTCTTGACAGCACTTTTCAGCAGCCAGCCCTTGGCCCATTCAAAAACAAGTACCACGGATCAGCCACCCAGGGACACACACACATGCAGCGTGTTGCACACACACATGGTGGCAGCTCACACTACGAGGAAGAGATGGCAACTGGACACATCCCTCCTTGACATGAAAGCATAAGCTCCCTCCTCAACGGTTCTTGCCTTGTTCAGACACAAAGACACAAACCAAAGGGTTCCAGAGTTACGCCACCTCTTGCCACAGACCTGGCTCTTTACTGCCACAGTGCTCCATGTGGCTGTGGCCTAAAAGATGTCAGACCCTTCCATCACCCCCTGAGGTCGAGGTACAGCAGAGGAAGGAACAAAGAACAATTTCCAGTAACACTTCTGTTACAAGCCAGTGGCAAGCCCTGGGAGATGCATTCCACCTTGAGACAGTGGGACAGAGAGAACCCTGCCTTAGGGGGTGACCTTGAGTGTCTGAAGACAGTCTGATGGTGGTGGATGTACCTTCAGCTGCTGCAAAACAGCACAGTCCACTCCACAGCATTTCCTCTGGGGATTATCAACTCATGTTTACCAGTCTGCTTGGCTTTAAGGAAAGCTTCCTGCAAGTTTCCTTTGTGATTTGTGGTGATACTGAGAAGCGTGAGCATAAAAATCTCAAGAACCAAGAGATGAAGGAAGAGATTTCACAATGTCTTTTACACTGCTGTGGCTTCAGAGAACTGCTTCTGCAGGGAATGGGGAGAATGCACCACCACTGGATGTGGGGCAGAACGGTGATGGAAAACTTCCTGCTTCAGGAAAGGCAGGAGGATGGGCAGATGCTCAAAGCAGGGCCAGCTGTGACAAAGGCCATGCTCAGTTAAGGAGTAGAAACTTCCCAGCATGGAGAAAGCCTGACCACTGTCACTGTACTACCCCTGTCCACCATGGAGAGTGCCCAGCTGCAGCACCATGAGATGGCACAGCAGTCATGTGCCTTGTCTCCTTGAGACCCTAGGACAACACCAGCAGAAATCAGCAGCCTAGTGAAACATGAAACAAGCTTGTTACCCAGCTGCTGGTACATTTGGACTGAAATGCAGAATTTGAGCAAACACTCAGCAAAGAAGTTTATGTACTTCCAAGCATAACACTAAAGTCTCAGAAGATGCCATGAATCAGAAGCTCCAGAGCCAGCACAGCTCAACCAGAGCCAGCTACATGCAGACAGACACGTTTGGTCACTTTTTGCTGCATTTTCTCAGGTATCAGGGTTTTGCACACACATTTGGGACAGGGAGAAGACATCAGGGACATGGGAGTGGATGGTTGTTAACCATGTGATGGCTACCAGTAATACAGCATGCAGGTGCTGCTACTGCAGGTGATAAAACTCGCGGGTGGTACGATGTGCCTTCCTCCCTACCACAGCCATGTGAAAGCCCCCAGCTGTCACCCAACAGGAAGGGTTACCACAGCCCTGTGCCTGCACTGTCCCTCCTGCCAGACGTGATGCAGCTACTGATTTCTCAACCAGTACCCGCTACCAGGCCTTTTGGCTAACCAAGCTCTACAATTAGGACAATGTCTCTTTCAGGTCTTCCATTTGGCAGGAAACTAAGACAAATCAGGAGAAACAGTGTTCAACAAACACAACTGCTTAAGGAGCAAGAACAGAAGGTTAGGGGACAACACTCAGCAGAGTCAGGCCAGGAACAGCAAAGCCATGCCCACACCTTCTTGTGGTTAAGTTTAAAAACAATTTGCTGTATTTGTCCCAAAGTTGGGTTCCTGCAGACAAACATGTCTCCCCACATAGCCCAAAGCCACCTTTTCCTTGAGCCAAGAGACCTTAGTTTAACTTTTCTAAATTACCACTCTCATGACTTTTATTTGTTTTCTATAATTTTCCTTTCTGGAAGTAATCACATGGATCATAAATTTCTTCAGTGAATTCCAATAACAATCATTACCCTGGTAGTGAAGACATGCTTGGCTGCATGAGGAGCAGAGATGAGCACTGCACTGAGCCACACACCCACACCCACACATCACTGACTGGCTCTGTGATGCAGTGGTTATCCAAACACAGCCTGGAAATCGTTACATCCAAGTGCTGCCTGCCACCACCACCTGAGCTGGAGGTAGATATAAACTAAAACAGAATCACAGGATATGCCAAGCTGGAAAGGGCCCACAAGGACCGTTGAGTCCAACCCTTAGCATTGTACAGCACCATCACTAAGAGTCACACCATGTACCCAAGAGTACTGTCCAAGCTCAGGCTTGGTGCTCTGAGCAGTTCCCTGGAGAGTCTGTTCCAGCTCTCAATCACCCTCTGGGTGAAGAACCTCTTTCTAACATCTGATGTAAACCTCCACCAACACAATTTCAGGCCATTCCCTCGGGTTCTTTCCCTGATCACCACAGAGAAGACATTGGTGCCTGCCCCTCTTCTTGCCCTCAGGAGCAAGTTGTAGACTGTAATGAGGTGTCCCCTCAGTCTCTTCTTCAGGCTGAACAAGTCAAGTGACCTCAGAAACTCTTCATACAGCTTCCTCTTAAGGACCTTCACCATTTTCATTGCCCTCCTTTGGATGCTCTCTAGGAGCTTAATACCTTTCTTCTGTTGCAGTGGCACAAAGCTGCACCCAATATTGAAGGTGAGGCTGCACCAGTGTAGAGAAGAGAGGAGGACAATCATTTCTGTTAATCAGCTTGCAATGCTTTGCCCGATGCACTCCAGAATACAGGTGGCCCTCCTGGCTGCCAGGGCACTGCTGATTCATATTCATCTTGCCACTGACCAGGTGTCCTCATTTAAAGGACAATAAGAAATGTTATTGAGCAAACGAGAGACTTATAGGAAAGACAATAATTTATTAAATATATGAGATGGGTATAAATATGAATGGATATGAATGAACTGATATGAACTGAAATACTTGTTACTGAAGTGATGTACTGAAGAAAAACTCACAAAAAACAACTAATAATCAATGTCTTTAGAAATATTGTCTCTTATGCCCTCTAACTGTTGTGATGTTCTGGAGGTGCAGGAGCTGCAGTGACTCCCTTCCAGTGGGGTGCTGAGCCCAGGGGCTGAGAGGGACTGGGGACCCTCCTGGGCACACGAGGGAAATGTAGAGATAGGAGCACACGAACTCAGATCTTTGGTGGGGGGTCTGCAGTGGCTTTTTGGGCACCAGGGTGTCCATGGGGGTCTCAGCAGCTGGTGGTGGTCTGTTGTTTGCAGGAGAAGAGCTGAGGCAGAGGAGAGTCCCACCAGAGCATCTCTGTGGGCAGTGCTGAGGAGAGGGGTCTGAGCTGCCACACGTGCTCACCTCTGGTACCAAGAGGACAAGCAAAAAACTGCACGTGGTTCTTTGCTTTTTTCTAAGATGTCCACTTCTTTTTTCAGAGTTCTCTGTGTGGTTTTCTCAAGCCCTTCTTGGGCACAGGGGATCGATGGAGATGGAGGAGTAAAGGCACCCCCTCCCTGTCCTGTAGTGTAGCCTGGTGACCCTGGGGAGGGGACATGTCTCATCTGGCCCCAAAACTCCCTGTGCCCCACCCATTGCCCCCAAACTTGGCTGGGCACAAAACCAGGGGTGTCTCATCCCCAGCCACAGCTCAGGGCTCAGCCTCACTTCTTCACTGGTCTGAGCAGAGGAAAAGAGATATTTTTTTCTATTTTTTCTTTCCAACCCATCACACCAGGACACCCAGGTCCCTTTCCACAGCACTGCTTTCAGCATCTCATTCCCCAGTCTGTCCATACATCCAGGCTGCCCCATCCCAGGTGAAGAATTCAACATTTTCCCTTTTTGAACTTCTTATGGTTGGTGATTGCCCAGTCCTGCCATTTGTTGAGGTCTGTCTGCAGGGCCTCCTTGCTTTTAAGGGAGTCAACAGGTCCTCTGAATTTTGTGTCATTTGCAAATTTGCCTTGTATCCTTTCCAGTCCTGCATCCAAGAAATTCATTCAGAGGTTGAAGGGCCCAGGGCCTCAGATGAAGCCCTGTGAAACCTCATTAGTACAGGTCACTGGTTTGACTCTACCCCATTCCCTGTTACCCTCTGCCAGTTGCTCACCCACCACATGATGAGTTTATCGGGTTGTGGGCTGGACAGTTTGTCCAGGAGGATCCTGGAAGTCACAGTATTAAAAGCTTTACTGAAATCCAAAAGGATGACATCAGCTGGTTTCCCTTGATCAAGGTAGGTTACTTTGTCATAGAAGGAAATTTGGTTTGATAACTGGACTTTCCTCATGAACCTGTGCTAGCTGTGACCAAAAACTCTTGTTGTCTTTCAGGTATTTTTCCATACTTCCCAGAATAATATTCTCTATAACTCCACCAGGCATTGAAGTGAGACTGACAGGTTCCAGGGTCCTTCCTTTCTTGCCCTTCTTGAAAGCTGGGACAACATTTGCCATCTTTCAATTAGCTGGGACCTCTCCAGATTACCAAGACCACTCAAAAATCATCAAAAGAGGCTTTGCAATGACATCAGCAGATATTTGACTATTCTGGCATGAATTCCATCAGGCCCAATAGATTTGTAGGGATCCAACTGGAGCAGCAGATCCCAGATAATTTCAGGGTCAGCTGGAAGCTGATCATTCTTGCAGTCATGGTCCACCAGCTCAGGACACTGAGACCACCTTGGTCCATCATCCATGTTGAAGGCAGAGGCAAAGAAAGCATTAAACACTTCTGTGTTGTCTCTGCCCCTGTTTGTGAGGTGACCATCTTCATCCAGTAACAGGGCAAAGGCATTTCTACACTGCTCACTGCGATTACTGTATTTGAAAAAACTCTTTTTTTTTTTGTCCCCCACAATTATGGCAAGCTTCAACTCCAGTTGTGCTTTGGCCACGTGGATATTCTTACAGCAGCAGGCAGAATCTCTGTACTCTTCCCATGTCACTTGACTTTGCTTCCACTGGCACACATCTTCCTTTTTTGCCTTATTTCCAAGAGAAGATCCCTGCTCATCCAAGCTGATATTCTGCCTTGCCTGCTTGACTTCCAGCATTTGGTAATTGCCTGCCCTTAGGCTGTGATACTTAAAAAGTGACCAGCACTGATAGACCCCTGCACCTGCAAAAAAAATGTTACCAGGGGACTTCACTTAGTAATTCTCTGAGCAGCCTGAAATCTGCTCTCCTCCTGTCTAGAGCTGAGGTTTTGCTGATGCTTTTCCTTCTGTCAACAGAGATTTTAAACTCAATCACTTTGTGGCCACTGTGGCCACCAACCTCTCATTTGCTCATGAGATCCACCCTGCCAACAAGCAGCAGATCAGGGAGGGCAGATTTCCAAGTCAGCTCCCTTAGGACTGGTTCCATGAAACTGTCATCCAGGTCTTTCAGGAATCTTCTGGCCCAGGTTGAATCAACTGAGTGATGCTTACAGTTAATTTCTGGCAAGTTGAAGTCCCCCATAAGGACAAGGGCAGTTGATTTGGAAATGTCTGTTTGTTAGTTCCTCATAACATAATTCCTCAGTGTCACCATCCTGGCTAGGAGGTCTACAGGAGACTTCCATGATGACAACTGCATTACATGTGTGCCCCTTGATTCTTACCCAGAGGGTCCCAGCTGTGAGCTCCATACATTCTCACCCTTCTGTTACACACAGTGCCATCCCTCCACCTCTTCTGTCCTGTCTATGTCTCCTGAAAAGCCTGGAACCATCCTCCCCCTTCCAGATGACTTCATGATCCAGCAGGGCAGACAGCATCCCACATAAAGTCAGAGGGACAAACATCTGTCAGGAGCCCCAGAAAGGCAGGACAATGATCTGCACTTTTAGAGAGAGAGAGAACAGTGGTGCAGTTTTCTCTTAGTAAAACAAGCTTTCCTCTCCACACCAAGCCATTTCAGTGGCTCAGGGTGAGAGAGAATGAGGTTTGTGGCTCTGCCTCAGGAGCTGCTGCCTCTGCAACTCACAAAACTTAGAAGTTTTCCCTGTGAACAGAAAAATTGGGAAATACCTTTCAGTTAAAACTTCATTTCATATGAAAAAAAAAATTTGTTTTGCATCACGAACATACTTCTGCAAATGTGCCACAACTTGGACAAAGTCTTTCAATGAAAGAGATTCCTGATTTAAATTTTTCTTTTAAATTCAGAGAGATGTTAAGTTTTCAAATTGAGTGCAGTGAGGCTAACAAAAAATATCCAAAAAATCTCAGCTGGAAAACAAACTGTACCTTTGAAGAAAAGTCCAAAATAATTTTTATTGTTGGTTATTCTTTTGATTGAATCTTGGACTTTCTTCAAATTTCAACATTAGCTAGTGAAGAGCAGGATCAGTTATTTACACTGCTCTTATGTATAAATAGCACCTGCACTTCTCCTGGGGGACCAGCAAACACAGAGCATGCCATGGGCTAACCACTAGTCATCTGCAATCTCCTCCTGATTCCTTGCCTATTCTTTGTCCACAAGTCCCACAGGAGTGAGGAGATGGATCACTCTGCCTTCTGCTCTGCAGACCAAGCACACTCAGCAGCTACTGCCTGCCTGAGACTGAGCAGTCTACATGCCATAAAAAAACAGAAGTTAAAAAAAATGTGAAAAAATACCAAACTGCAGCCCAGCTGCAATGAAACATGTACTTCAGAAACAACTGGGAAGAAGCTGAGCAGGAAACTACATTGTCTATGGCAAAAACCTGCCATGATCTACCCAACTGGTCTCAGTGAAGACTCTCAGGGTGATAAGCAGCTAAAATCCCATGGGATTTATAGACCACTCTTTGCAAGGCAGGCTTGGGGAATTTTCCCAAGACTGGATTACCAGAAATTGTGCCAGGATGAATAGGAGTTCTAACATGTGGCAATGGATGCTGAAACTAGATTCCCCTTGGAAGGATCCAGCAGCCTTGAGGGGGGATACATCCATCCCAGGAGTCAATGTCCTCCTCATGCCCACATCTGCAAGCAATGCACACACCACTCCACTTGAAGGAGATTCAGACCTGCTTCAAGCAGGGCAGCACATGATGGCAGCCCCTCGAGCTTACAAGGTGTTGAGACTAGCACGGGTTGTAGTGGAAAGGAGCTTTAACAGAAAAGGAATATTTCCCAAGGAGACTGAAAAATGCCATTTTGGAAAACTATGGGATCAATGGATGAATTTTCCATACCTGCTGCATGAGATGTGATTGCTGTTGTGGGCAAGAAACCATTTAAAGAGACCTCAGAGAACTGGGGCTGCAAGAAACTACACCTGGAGGATTGTTGTCAAGGTCTTTAAATTACTATAATTATTATAATTACTAACATAATAGAGACTTGTGCAAGGTCCTAGAAGGAGCATAGACTTAGTGGAAAAGTGCTGAGCAAAGGATAGGGAATGGAAATCTTGCTGTGGCAGCCCATAAATGTCCCCGATCACTAATGGGAGCCCATGTCTCAATATGCCACAGAAAATCACAGAAAACCTCTTCAATGAGCAGCTTCAAAAAAACAGAAGCTGCTTTTGAACACACCTGAGATCCTCTCATCCAAATGGGAAGCCAGTCCCAGTCAGAGGACCAGTGCTCACCTGTATCCTGCAATCCATTTCCAAAGGAAAGAAGTGAAAAAAATCCTCATAAGTGGAAAAGGGGGAAATCCTTTCTGTACATCTAATATCCCACCCTCACCCTGCAGGTACTCATAAAGTGACCTAACAGAGCATGCTGGAGTTATTACAGCCACACACGACAGAGAGGAACGAAAAAGGAACTCCATAAAAGGACAAAAACTTTCACCAGGAAAAGAGGAAACAGGAGGGCCAAATTTGGGGATTGTGTGAGCATCGTGTAACTGGGGACATGATTGGTGGAAAGAGCTAATGTACCCTCAGCTGACTGGCAAATATTCATCTTAGAGCATCCTATTGCTAAAGTAACAGCTGTCAGCACAAATAAACAACTGGAAAAATCTAAACTATTATAAAGTATAAAAATGGTGCTGTATCCACAATGGTTTGATTAAAAGATTAAGGATTCAGGATTTTCCCTTGCACTCTTCATGTCTCTCTGCAATTCACTGCACTGTGCAGGGAGGGGGTCAGTGCATCACTACTAGATCACTTTTTTTTTTGAGGATGGCATTGAAATGAACAGATTTCAGCAAAAGAACAGCCCTCACAAATTACTTTTAAGTAAAACTTTTCTTACACAGAACAAGACCTTCACTTGTTGATCTTAAGTGAGAAAAACCTCTAATAAATAGCGAGTTCTTAGAGCACTCAGCCCTCTCTCTACTCCATGTGGTTTTAAGATAACATGACAGAACTGTGCCAAAAATTTTATCCACCTCTACCCAACTCTGGAGCTGCTAAATGCTGCAACTGCCAGGTCAGCCCTGGTACACTGGCACTCACAGGATCCTAGGCAGTGCCACTAATCCTGTATGAGTACTAAGACAGCATTCTGCCCATTAGAAGAAGAACAAGGAAATGTGGTGGTAACTGTTAATTACCGAGGCCAGTGGTATAAGCAACAGTCTTCTTGGGCAGCTAAGCAACTGCAACACTCTCCTCAAACCAACCTGAACAAACAGGGAAATAACCTGTGTTTGTTAAAGCTCTTTTTGTCTCCTAAACCAGGAGGATCAACCCTTTATTTTCTTCCCAAGAAGCTACACATATATATATACACATAAAACTACACACTTGGTGTTCAGTTGCCTACAGACACCTCCACAGCAACCCACCCAGACACCACTGCAGGGGGAAAAACCCAGGATCTGCTCCCTTGTACGGCAAGGTATCAACTACAGAGCCACTGGCAAGGAAATTGAAAAGTCTTTTTCTAGGTCAGGGGCTGCAGCAGGAGCACCAAGGGTGCATGTGCAGAAACACACCCCACACACAGGTACCTGGCAACACACAAACACGAGTATGTGCATGCTCCTTGCAAGTGTGGGCTTGTAAATCCTCTGGCAAATTCACTGTAAGTGGATCAATAGATCACTTCTTGTAATCAGCTCTGACCCCTCACACACACACACTCACACAGAAGCACAGCCAGTCTGTGTCTGTCACGTCTTGCAGTCACTGATTAACCCTCTAATGAACAGCCAAGGTTCAGCCATCACCCAAACTTGCACGCATGTGATTTCAAAGTGAAAGCAGCCCTTGTGTTGGCTAGTTGTTCCCGCACATCAGCCAATGACAAATTTACTGCAGTTGTACTTGGAAAGCACTTGGTCATGTTCAGAGAGCATCTCTCCAAAGTTCCCAGTCCCATCAAGACTGCCAATTAACTTCTAATGAAGGTTGTATATATTTTTATGACCACACAGATTGGCGAGTCTTTCCTCCTTGTTTTATCTTAGCATTAGCTAGCATCTGCTCAAAGATGTACCATTTTAATGGTTCTGAGTAGGCTGTCATATTTTAAGAAAACAGTAACATGCAGATTTTTTTAACACCACCTCATTTCCAAGAAGCTACAAGGCAAAAATCCCCATCAATGACTAATGAGTTGTGGGTTAAGGTGGACGTACCTTGCTGAGAAGTCACCGTAGTATTCTCGACCCGTGCTGCCTGCCATAAAATTTTAATGCTGCTTCTGACATATTTATGAAATACCTCACCTAGTCTTTGCAGGATGACAAAAAGATTTACATCTGCAATTACTGCAAGCACATAGGTTTTAGCTGTGCACTTTAAACTTCTGTACACAAAGGTATTTAACTTTAATACAACAAAGGTAGGTAGTGCCACAGAGCAACCATATTGGGACTGCATTAGGAGAGATTTATCTTCCTGTACCTGGAGGACAACTGCTCAACTCATCTACACAGAAGATGACATAGCAACTAATGACAATAAGGAGTTTGTCCCTTCCCTCTTCCAGCTGCCCCTGCAGAGTCTTCTGCCCCCTCCACCAGCCACCAACATGCAGAGTCTTGGGACCCTGGAGAGACAGAGCAGCAAGAAACCTGCACTGGTACCACTGGTCCCAGGACAGCAAGGCACATCTGCCGTGCACAGAGCCTCAGCACTGCTGCTGGCAGATGTGGGGCCACACACAGGCTGCTGCTCTGTGTTCTGCCTGGTTGCTGCAGCTGCTCATGCCAGACTGCCTCTCACCAAGTGTGGCCTGGGGGGTTGCTGCAACTCTTGCAAAGTCCTGTAGCACACTGTGCCCAGTGAAGGTGAGTGGCAGAAGGTGGGTGAGGGGCCTGGACAGGATGAGGGGCATGGGGTGGACATGGAGACGAGGTAGATGAGGGTCACAGAGCAGATGAGGGGCACGTGGTGGATGAGAGGCACAGGGTGGACAAGGTCATGGAGTGGGCAAGCAGCGCAGGAGATGCATCCATACAGGGTATCTCTCCATGCTCCTGTGCCCAGGCTCCCCAGACCTGCACATATGCAACACCATGACATGCCAGAGCAGACACCACTTCACCTTCTTTGCTCCAGACTGACCAGCCCAGGAGCACAACTGGAATGAAAGGGGAAACAAATGTCTTACAGAAAATATCAAGCTTTGCAATATGGTTTAATTCCAAATTGATATAAAAAGTCCCAAGAAGTATCTTGTGGGATGAAACTCTCTGAACTAGGCAGCAGAAATATTGTGCTTGTTTCAGATTAAATCATTGCACTTCATGCTCCATCCTGACTTGAGCCTTTTCTGTAATTTCAGCCTTCATAATGACACTGTAATGTGTGGTTACTTCCAGGAATTACACAAGTAATTTAGCTAGTAACAGAAGTAGATAAAATGTTATGAGCCATAATAACACAGAGTAGGGAAATTGTAAAGCCTGTAAAATAAGCATTTTGGTAGCTTGATAAATACGTGCTGCTGCCAACCTGAAGGCTGCTCTCAATTCTGTGCAAATGCAGCTGTATGAACAGGGGCAGGAAAGCATCTGTGTGGCTGGGGAAGCATTCTCCCATGCCAGCACATTCTCAGGCATGTCAGTGGTGCCCATGTCAGACCCTGCCATGGGCTGGCCATGGCTCAGCTGGGGCTCAGCCAGCAGCTCCAGCTGCACCAGGTGAGGGCTGGGTCTTGCCCTTTCTGCCAAGGTGGCAGCACCTTCAATCAATGGAAACGTCTCTTGTGCTGGTGTAAACCCCCCTGCATGGGTGAGTTTTGCCAGCTGAGCCACACAAAACCTCAGCATATCAGCCCTTCTGCCTGCAAGATCAGGTTTTCAGCTGACTGCAGGCTTCATCCATCCCGGGACTGGGGTTTTAGCACGTCAGTAGGGCCTGCTTTCCCCCTCTGCCATGGTGCCTAGCTTCTGCAAGCTTTAAAATGAAGAGATACGACCCCAGCAGAGACATCAGCTTTTCTTTCTGACACCAAAGACAATGCAAATGAATGCCTGAGTGACAGAAGACAGATAAATTTCTCACTCGATTTCCACAGCACTGCTTTAGTTCTACACCACATCCACATTACAGTCATCCTTTCAAGGCAGAGTGGAATCATGTCAGGCAACCTCCAGTCAGTTTCTGGAAGTGTGGCAGCTCAGTCCTCTGGCACAACAGACTCTGCCAGCAAATGCTTTGTAACCTAAGCCATTTCCAAGTAATGTCTGCAGCTGCTAGCCTGGCTTAATCCAGCTGAATCAGCCAAAAATTTTGCCAAGGGTGAGAAGATGCAGGTGGGGAAGGGATAGGGTGTCCCCCCTCATGCACAGCAGGCTGATGCCTGAGGACACCGTGGCTGTCATGGCACATGCCCCAGGGGACCCTTGGCTCCTAAGAGCCCAGTGCACACCTACACAGGACCAGTCCCCTCACCAACTCCTGGCATTGTGTTTCCTGACTTCAGTAAGTGTGCAAGAATCAAAGACAAGACAGCCAGCACTGAGGAAGTTCCTTCATGCTGAAGAAGGCTGGTGGGATGAAAAGATGGGGCAGTGTAGTGGGATTGAGTGGACCTTGTGCAATAGATGGTAAGGAGACAGGTTTACTTAAGCATTTCTCTCTTTGTTCAAGAGACCTTTTGTATCTACAACACTTAAACTTGGAAGAATGTGTGAGAATGGAAGTGATTTTTCTTTCCCTCCAGCTAGTTTTTGCCAGAATAGAAAGAACAGGCAAGCCTTATCAAAGAAGGTGCTTGCAAGTTGTAAAAGGGCTTCAAAGTATTCTTTCCCATGGAGTGGGGGAAGAGAAGAAGAGAAAAGTGAAGGAGAACTGCAAAAAACAGAGGTCAGTGTGTCCACATTCGTAGGGCCTTGATTATTTATGGCACAAAGCACAGAGCTGGTACATAGCATTTTTGAACAAAACTTTCTCTCAAGCCCCAAATGTTCAGTTCCCTGGTTACCTGCACATGTACTGAAGCATGCAGGCAGCACTCAACACCCTATGCCCACAACTTTCACTGACACAACAAGCAGCCCTTCTCCCACCTGGGCCCCAAACCCACTGTGGTCAAACAGACAGATGACTTTTCTTAGTTTAAGTGCTTCCATGTCAAAGTTGCCCCTAGAAGTAATGCAGTGAATGCGTCCTTTTTTCTGGAGACTTCTCACTTCCCCATGCAGGTTGTCCCTCCTCTCCTGGCCCAGACATGCAGCCCATGTGCAGGAGACATGTCCTCAGACTCTTATCACCTGCATTCCCCTGTCCAGGGATAACATCTGTCTCACACAACTGCACACACAACAGTTTTCCAACAGGTACACTGCTTCTTACAGCTTGACAGCCTCTGTTTGAAATTGTGCTTTCAGAGGAAAGTTCTGCTGTGGAAAAGGGGCAGTCCTTGGACCACCTTCCTTCATTTTAGCTAAGGCATGTCATTTTGATTAAAAGTTCTTACTTAATTTGTCTTTCTTTCTGTTACTCCATTTTGTTTCTTTTGCAGTCATCACACTACATTGCATTGCACTGCAATCTGTTATAATGTCTTGGCATTTTCACTCATTTTGATAAAGTCTCAGTGAGTCCAGAAACTCCTGAAAAGAGAGTACTTTATTCTCAAAGTATTTCATTTCAATTTGTGCCACAGGCATCAGTTCTGAGCAATGGAGTTTACCTCAGAGCAGATGTTCTATGTTCAAATAGTCCTAACTGCAAGCAAACCCCCTTCAGCAACAATCACACAGAAATCCAACCTACAGTCTCAGAAATAAAGTCCAGTGAGTGGCAAAAAAAGACTGAATTCATAAACAACACTCTGCAGAAAAACAGCTGCAAAGCACCTCAGAAGTTCTGCAGGGATCATCCTGCCTCACCCTGCCATGGCAGAGGGTGCTGTGCAGGGAGCCAGAGGTGTCTGGTTGGAAGACTTAGTCTCAGGCTTTCACTTGGCCAGAAGAATGCTGGAAGCAGGAGACATCCAGCCCAGTGCAGGACAACTTCCAAAGTACTCCAAGATGGGCAGACATGAAACCCTTGTCACCCAGAGCCCAGCACATTTCTCAGTGCATGCAGAACCCCAGGCTGGGGATGGCACAGGAGAAGCCTGTCTTCCACAGAGTTCTTAACAAGAGGTGGGCTAGCCAGGCTCTAATGCCTGGGAGAAACGAAATGGCATCCTCTCAGTGCCCACCACACAAGGCAGCACTGGTCAGTTGTGTTGCCAAGCTCATTTATGCTGGGAACACAACAGAATCTGGTCTGCCACCACTGTTATCAGCTGTCACCCTGGTGTGGCAAGGCATGGTGTGGTAGGAAAACTGCAGCTATGACATGTTCCTGCTCATGGGCCATAAAGTGCCTTCCACTGCCTAATCTGGGGGTCTTGGCATACTCCCATCGCCATAGTTTGTCAGGAAACTGGCTGATTGATTTTGGTGGGTAAGTTTGTCTCTGCACACACCCCACACATGAGGTGCTCCAGGGACTGAGCCATTGCTGGCAGTCCTGACAGATGCTGGGCACTTCACAGGGCTCAAAGCTCTGACAACTTGATGTTCTCAACAGCCACACCTTTGTAATCTCCAATTTTTTTAAACTTGGGTGCTGACATAACCCAAGGAGACAAAAACCATGAAAAACCAGAATGCTTAGAAATGATAAAGCATTTTGTGTGGTCTCACGTGGCATCTTCTCTAGTCTCAGAAATCTTACCATGTGCAAGGGGGTTGAGTTCAGTCCTGCAAGTACAAGACAGTTGTCCAGATCCCTTCTCCCCTCGGAGGCAAGGCCTGTGTATGGCTCAAGGCACTTCAATCATAGAATCACAGAACCATTTGGGTTGGATGGAATCCCCCACCACGGACAGTGACATCTTCCATTACACCAGGTTGCTCCAAGCCCCATCCAGCCTTGTCTGGGACACTTTCAAGGATGAGGTCACCACAGCTTCTCTGGGCAACCTGTGCCAGTGCCTCCCCACTTTCATAGCTCTGCTTCACTAAGCCAGACCACAACTTTCCAAAATCAGAACTAATTGAGACCTCATGGCTTTCTAACTACAGTTAACTTTCCCTGCTTTTCCTTATTGTATCTCCACCAAATGACATCTGTCCCTAATAAGATATAACCAGTATAAAGGAGTGAAGCCATGGAGGGCAGAGGATGCCAGCAGTGTGCCTCGCTCCTGGCACATGGAGCATCCTGGTTCCTGGCACACCAAGCTGTCACACTGGGGGTGCATCCCCTGGGCCACCACTGTCACTGCTGGCTTTGAGAGCTGAGAAAACAACAGTCTGTTAGGAAATCCTCTGTAAAACCACTCCTACCTTCCCAGAGGAGGATAGCAGTGCCCCTGAAGTCTCTACATACTGGGGAAGTGTCACTGGTGCCCAGAGGGGACCCCAGNTGACCTTGCATAAGGTGAAGTCTGCCAATCAGACCCACGTGCCAGGCCCTACAAATGAAATGTATCAGTGAGCTTTTAACACTGACATCTACATGCATCTCATCTTTAAAGTTCTGCCTGTAGGTATTTTGGGGCAGCTTGCTGTAGCTGCTACCATGGCAGGTCTCAAAACCACTGTCTTGCAAGGACAGAAAAATGTTAAGTAATACAACTCCTCCAGCCCTCTCCCAAGAAAAGGCTTTTTAAATTCTCACTGTTGCTTTTATAATCATTGTTACTTCTTAAAGGTGAGCAGCACATCAGATCCATAAGGCTGAATGATCCCTGAGAGGGAATAGCCTCTGTTCTCAGCTGCTGCCAGGATCTCCCTGCAGGTACCTTGGAGCTGGAATGGTGCCACAGTTCCTTTCCAGCAATGGAGAACAGAGCCCTGTGTCAATGTGATGCCTCCCCGCCTGTCCTCCTGCCCTCGGGGCCACGGGCAGTCGTGTGCCAGGCAGCGTGCCGGCTCTGCCCAGGGCAACATCTTCTACACTGGTGCTCCACGAGCCTCATAACCCACACCCGCGGCTTGGTCGTGGTTATGTGCCCCACATCACACGTTCTGACCCAAACAGCAGCTCAGCCTGAGCACAGGTGTCCGAACAGGGCACCTTCCTGTCCCGCCGGCGCCCCGGAGCATCCTCGGGGTGGGGCCGGGGCGGGTCCAGCCCGGGGTCCGGCCGGGAGCTGCCCCGTGTCCCCACCGCGGGCTGGGAGGATGGATGGGTGCGTTTGACTGAAGGCAGCCAGGCTGTCACTCAGGAGGCGCCCCCTCGGTCCCTGCCCGGGCTGGGTCCGCGGCAGGCTGGGCTCGCCCGAGCCGCTCCTGTCACAGATTTCAAAGAGAACAAGCGGCTGAACGCGGGTCTGACAGCTCGGCCGAATTAGGGCTATTTGCATGCTAATTTCCACCGTGCTTAACTCACTGGCAGACCTAGAGAGAGAGGCAGCTTCTGCGCGTTTGGAACAATGCTTGACTGATCTAGCCGCGTTAACGAACAAATTATGGTAATTTTGTTATTACAAATGCATAGAAATTTCCAAAGAGTGGAGCAATACAATATGTTTTCTCTCCTCCTCCTCACTCCTGAATAGAGACCCCTTTGTTTATACACGTTTTGCCTTGCTTACTTATGTTTAGAAATGCAGAGTGTCTCACCTAGACAGCAGAAATTACGGACAGAGCAGAGGGGCCCATACCTGGGACACTGAGGAACACATCATCGGCTCGGGTAAAGAGCAGAGCGCCCAACTGACCCCAGCTGAGGATCAGCTCTGCAAGGGGAAGGTGGATCAGCACATCCAACTGCATCCTGCCGTCTCCGGCATAATTTCTAAATCAATTCAGTGAAACAATGTCTGACAACATCATATTGAAAACAATATAAATTTTATCTATATTATGTGCAAGCATGGTAATTACATTCCTAGGAGATGAAAACCAAAATGGTCCTCCAACCTTCAAAGATGCTGGCAGACCCTCATTCAAAATGCACACGAGCAGCAGACAAACACATACCATTGACTTAATTGCTTCATTATTAATTAAGGCAATCATTGGTCACCTGATTTGCAATCTGTAATTGCTCCAAGATATTTGTAATGGCACATCATATGCCCATCACAAGTGATGAAACTTGTCCAAGGTTTGTCTTCCAAAATTACAGAAGGATGAGGCAGCCCCAGACTTGGGGAAAACAGAGAATTTGTTTAACCAGAGAAGATCACATGTCAGCACTTCCATCCTTTGGTAGCAGCTCTTCTGGCTCTGGTGGTGAAGCTTTGGGTGCTTTTGTGTGCATCTGGAGAGGGTAAAGGTGTTTTTGGGGTGTACTGCGGGACATTTGGGTTTGACTTACTTGAGCTGCAAAAAGTGGTGGTATCAACACAAGTGCCTATAACCCAGACAGAGATACCCATCCCCACCACAACAGCATCATGAAGCAGATGCAGCACAAGCAAACAGAGTTGAGAGTCACCTCCAAGTTCCAGAAAGGTAAATTGCAAAATTTCCACCTCACTAAAGTATTTTTAAGGTTTTTGCTTTAGGTCCTTCAAGCATAAGGGGCTCGAATCTCCTTTCACTCTGGCTGGCCACAACACTGTCACTGTCCAAGTAATCAAGGTGTTCCAGTATTATTCTGTATGTAAGAGGAGAACCTGGTTCACCAGTGTCCTCTGACGTCCCACATACTGCAATTTGCTTTCCCCGATCTGACCTTTAGGCATTTTACCTATCATCTGTCTCTCTTTTACCTCCTAAATATTCACTGCCACATGTCAGGAGATTACAACACACCATCACAAAATTTTGGCAAAGGTAGAGCCAGAACAAAAAATAGAAGCACATGAAAATAACAATGAATAAAGTGTTCAGCATGCCAGGCAGGACCAAACCCCAGCAATGCCTGTAGATTGTTCAGTCCCAGTCTGAACAGCTGCCTCCTGATCCCTCTGCAACACGAGGCTGCCGCTGTGGCCCCTCTGCTCCCCACTGCAGCCTGGGCAGCACTGGGCTGACTGAGGGTGCTGTCCCTTGCAGGCTCAGGTGTGAGAAACAGCCCCAACAGGAAGAGGTCACACAGCCTCACTGTTCCTCCACATCAATACCTGTCAGCCACAATGAAAAAATGTGTTTGAAGAGCACATGTTTTGTTTTGTGACACCATCTCCTTTCCCGTCACACGTTGGAAGGAGCATCTTCTCCAGATAAAGGATTGCTAATGACAGCATTGCTATTTTTTATGCCTGCCTTTTCCAAACCCGGTTTTGAATGTCACTGTTTTCAGGTCCCTTTAGTCGGGTAATTGCACATAGACTTCTTATAAAGGAAATTCATTTGTTCAGGGTCACTGCATGGTTTTTCATTAAAAACAAATTACTGGTGCTCAGAAAGGACATCTGGGTTTCGGGAGTCCCATTAATGACTATATTTTCAGCACCACTATCCCGGACAGTGTACCCTTTCCTGTCACTGGGTGTGCAAGGCCTGCAGGAGAGGAGGGGACACGGTGAACAGCAGCTTCAGGGAGAGGAGAAAGGGTGGCAGATGGGATGGGCAAATGGGTGAACAGAAACTGAGGGGCAGCAGGGGCTGCTGTCCCAGAACTTCTAACACAAGAACTGGAAAAAAGTATTTAAGTGAATTATTATGGCCACTTGCATATGACCTTTGTCCAGCTCATCTGCAGCATACTAGCATGATGGCAAGGGCATGCACATGCTGAAGCTGGACACAGGCGTGGTCTGTCCAAGCCCCTGTCTCACCAATGAAACTGCTGCAAGCCCCTCAGCCCCAGCCACGTCAAGACCCAAAAGAGACGCATCTCCTGGGATGGGGTCCTTTGAGCAGGCACAAAATACAGTGCTGGAAACAGGCTGGCTGTGTGTGAAACAGCAGAGGACCAAGAAAAGGCTCCTGGGCAGGCAGCAAAGGTCTCTGTCACCATGCCAGTCCCAGAGTCCATGTAGAAGAGGAGCAGAGCTGCAGAGAATGCCCAGCCTACCAGAGGTGAGGGAAATAAGGTAAAGGTGTGCTCTCCATGACCAGTAAATGGCTGCTCCAACAGCTGCACTTCCTCTCAAACACTTTGCCTCAGGAAAAGGCTCTGAGTCACTGCAAAGGAAGATAATTCAGGTACCCCCAAGATGCCAAGCAGTGGAAGGACTTAGGAAAAATTTATTTTTCAAAGATAGGAATGAAAACTTAATGGCATATACTCTGGCACGAAAGAATTCAACAGCTCTTTCCTTTCCAAGCCTTCTTAACAGCTTGGTTGGACCCCCATTGTAAGAGCTCAAAGGTCAGCTGTGAAAATGTTATCTTGTCAGGGAGTTAACTGCTCTGCGAGGCTGCAGAGGGAGAGAAATCCAAGTTGAAGCCTCCCAGCTACCAAAAGTCTCTTGAACAAGAAGAGAAGCCCTTAAATGAGCCTATCTCCTCACCATCCTTTGCACAAGGTCCACTCAACCCCCCCCCTACAATCACCCACGCAAGCCAGGGAGTAAAACCCCTGAGTATCTGCAGCTCCCCATGTGTGCCCCAGACACTGCTCCTGTGCTCCCAAAGCCAAATGCAAAGCAGTGAACAGAGCAGAGGGAGCAGCAACCACAAGGAGAAGACAGACCCTCTCCACCCAAGGAGGCAAATAGCCCTAGGATTACCTCTTTGGAACAGAGCAAACACGGCCAGGTGGCCCCAGTCTTCAGGCTGGAAGTACAGGATGGGATGGAGAAGATGCAGTTTGCTTTTGCCTGCTCTTCCCCAGAGACAAAGGAAAGGCTGCTGAGAAAACACTGCTCTGTGTTTCCAAAATCACAGCATATTAGGGGCAGGGGCACAGTCATAGTGCGAATAAACAGTAACTACTGGGCCAAATTATTGTGGATAATTTCTGCATACAGTATTGCATTAATTTGTGGCCCAAGATGGCCACAAATCTAGTAGGAAACAACAGTGGATTAAAGATCTAAAAAGATAACATGAAAATACAGCTGCACTAGAAAAATGAAATTTACAAGGAATGTAAATTCACATGCTTCCAGACATCAGCCACTAGCCAATGAGGGTTAAAAAGAAGTGTCCAATCTGTGCAAGCTGCTGTAGGTGCTGTTGCATCTCTGCCCCAGGTTACCCAGGTTACCTCACTGATCAGGTAAGGTTGGTAGCTGTTCCTGGGAACTCGTGGCTCTCCATGACAGATGCCACATGAGGCACATGGGTTGCCAAGCCAGGGACTGGAAGCATGTGCCACTGGGGCTGCTGCAGGGCGAGAACACGGTCATGGATTGGGGGAGGAATGTGAAAGGCCATTCCTCCAGATCCCTGTGTAGACATTAGGACCTTCCCTGTGGCAGGGAAGCTGTCAGAGCTGGACTCTGCCCAGTCTCAAAAGCAGATTGATGGCTCTGCTATTTGATGATGACTGAGGTCTAGAACAGAGCTGGCTCATCTGTGTGGACTGTTGGTCTACCACTTCTTTCCCAGAGAGGGACCTGTTCTCCCCCTGTTAACACCTCACTAACTCCATCTCTGCTCACAGTGCCAGGTAGAAGCACATGAATTTCTGAGCACATTTCTAGTAGTGCCTTAATCGAAATATTGAGTCATGGTATGACAGGGGATTTAAGGATAGAAGAGTTCAGGTGGTGTCAAGACCATCCTCATAGCAGGATCAGCAGTAAGGTCAGGCCAGAATGCTCAGGGCTTCATCCCTGGCCTTGAAAACCCTCAAAGATGGAAATTGCATGGCTCCTCTGAGTGGCCTCTTCCATCTCCAGGCCCTCCTCTATGGGGAAACATTTGGAGATTTTTCTCGTATCTGGTTTGCATTTTGCTTGTTCCACCTTGGGCCCAGTGGCTCTTTGTGCTGGGGACCCAAAAGAGCACCATTCCCACCATGAATCCACAAGTTCCAAGTGAGGGGGACAACTCCTTCCCTCCAGCTGCTGGACAGGGTGCTGCTGGCCAAGTGAACCCCCAGTGCACAAAGCAGCCTAATGATCAGCTCCTGGTCTGCTGCATCTCTAGAGTCTCTTCAGTGGCCAAACAGATCTCAGCCCTTTTTTTGCAAAGTGCTGCTTTCCTCAGTACAGGATCTGGGGGTTGGACTCGATGATCTTAGGGATCTCTTCCAACCTAGTAATTCTGTGATTTTTTGTTTGCCACCATTGTGCTTCTCATTTCTCCCCAGTCTGCCTTCACGCCTCCATGCTACCGCCCTGCCCTGGAGCCTACTGCTGGCACCATGTCATTTTGGATCATCTGAACACCTGACAGGCTGTGGTGTCTCCTGGTGTGGATGAAGGTGCTAACCCACAGAGACCTCTGGCCATGCCCTGCAGTTCCATGCATGGTACCAGCGTTCAGATGGAGGGTGACATAAGCCATCACCTCCAAGCTTGACTACCCAGCTAGCTGTTTTATCATCTATCTGCCCTTCTGTCCTCACTGTGGCATTTCATTTGTGCCCTGTGACATCAGAGCACTATGGGGTGCTGGGACAGTCACCTCTACAGAATGACAGCCAGCAAAATGCAGGAGGAGTGCACAGCACCAGTGACCTGCAGGAGCCTTGAGCAGTTGCTAAATCTCTGGACTGAAATCAAAGAAGTGTATTTTCTTATTTGGTTCCTTTAGAAAAAGTATTTGAATAGTTTATTCACTGCCATGGCAGACATTCATAAGCCACATAAAAATGGAAATTTCCTATTGATATGCAAGTCCCTGGTTTTGCAGGAAAGGAAGGAAGGAGATATGAAATCATGGAGCATGTGTTTGAACAAGTCATAGAAATGCAGCAGAGATAGGCTCTTGTGTGCATTCTGGCCTGTGGGACAGACAGAGGAGGACCTGGGGCTGGAAGGGGACAGAACAGCTCCTGTTGGGATGAGCAGGATGGGGCTGGAGAAGAGATAAGCACAGAGCAAGAAGCTGAATCCACACAGCTTGCAAACAGGACAGAACAGGAGGGTCCCCTCTGCCCCACAGGCAGCCACAGACCTCAGTAGGTGTGGGACAAACGCCTGCAGTGCAGTGAGGGCCAGGATTATTTGCATCATCAGAAGCAATGGCAGCAGCAACAAGGGTGCAACAAAACATCACTTATGTCTTATCATGTATACTTTTCTCCCATGTGTCTAAGCACTCAACTCACACAATTGCTTAATTACTACCAGAAATCCATGGCTAATGATTAAAAATCTTATCAAGGAAGGACATTTCTAGCAGAGGCTCCAAAGCTGAGAACAAGGCAGAGGCAAATTGTGAGACCAATCCCTGAGAGCTGGCACAACAAATACCTGCCCATGCTGAGGCATGGCAATTTGGCCATTTCAGAACAAGTGTGGGTGTGCCAATGGCAGTAAAACAGGTCTGTCACCTGCCCCATCATCAGCCCCTCAGGGACTGCACTGCTTTCCCTAGAAGGCTCTGAGACTGGTCCTGCAAAGGACAGGAGTCAAAGAAAAATTGAGAAGGCATTTTGAATGCTAGTTAGCAAATTCTCACTTAAATGAGACAGAGAACCTACAGGAATTGCAGCTGACCTTCACACTAGCTGGAGCAGAAGGTTGTTATTAAAGGAACCAGTGAGAGGAACAGTGCAGTTATTCAATATAATGGGTCACAGAAGCCTATATGTAGTTAAAAATAAAATCTATTACCTGGGAAAATCAGCTCAGATGACTCTACATCACTGAACTACACTCCTCTGGCTGAGCACTGCCAAGCCCCATGTTCTGCAGCTTCACCATCCTGCTCTGGCAGCTGCTCCCAAACAGCTGGTACCTCCTCAGAAGAGATGAAAGAGCAAGCACTCCCACTGCTGTGCCCCAGTCACTGCTTGCTGCCAGACATGGATGTCACCATCCTACAGGTCTGCAGCCAAACCATGCTGGAGGACAGCACCTCCATGATGAGACAAACCTACAGACCCCACTCTGCTCACCCCAGACACCTGCACAGCCTCAGCTCCTGATGCCACACAGGCAAGCAGTGCCCACCAGTCTGCTTATGCCACCTGGCATTTCTCACTGCAAGCCTTCAAAGGGGAAGGAAATTACAGAAATACATTGTCCTGGGATCAAGGCAGTGTCCCCAGGAGTCAGGTTTGCACAGAGGAATATTGAGACCAGGACACATACAGCCCTCAGGGCCAGAACAGAGGGACACTGTGCTGTGAGAAAACAGGCAGGTTAGAGCAAAATCTAAGTCAGATGCAAATAACCTGGCCTGGTCCAACATGAAGCACTTTCCAGGCTCCACAGAAGGGAGGCTCAAAGCTCCTTCAGCATTCCAGTGCCAATCCTTTGGTTTAGCACTCTGCAGGCAGCTGTGCTGGGGAGCCTGGCCCTGCTCTGCTCAGCACCACTCCACACTTGCCATTCCTCTTCAGCACTGTGCCTTCTGCCTTATGCTTGCCACAGCGAAGAACATCATTGGAACAACAGAGCACCACGTCTCCCTCCCAAAATGCTATTTCCTGATGTAGCCAATTTTGAAAGATTAAGGCTTTAAGGCCTGTTTTAAGAATTCTAGAAGCTAACCTAACTTAGCTTTGAGGTTTGAAGTTAGCCTGGAAAATATTTGTCAGAGAAACAGCAAAGCTAAGAGTAAACAATATGTGGCCTTTCTCAAAACAAAGGTAAAACTTGCTCAGAATACATCTGTGTTTCTCACAGTGACTTGAAGCCTTTCATGGTCGCTTAGATCTCTCACACAACAACAGCAGCTTTCCCTTATCAACAGGTGCTCTGCAACAAAACATGTTTTGCAGAGCTTTTCTCATATTTTTCCTGAAAAACAATTGTTGCCAATGTCAAAATAAAAGTGAAAGTTCCCAAAACAAAAGAAGATGATCCAATGCTTAAACTGGACCACTGAGGTTGTTAGAAACAGGTGTGGCAACCAATGAGGAGGTAGCACACTGGTTTTGGAAAGTGTATATACAGATCCTGGTTTTCTCTCATTAACAGGTTTCCCAGATGAGCCCCTGGCTCACTGTCAGACCCCCCCACTTCTCCAATCTCCTTTTATTTCTCCTCCCCTCCTCGTTCTGGAGACTCACCAGGCACCATTCCTGTCAGTGCTGGGGCGCTGTAGCTGCCCTGTCCAGCAGGAGGGACGTGTGGAGGGTATCCTGGGAGGGTTGTGCTTGCCAGCTCACGACCTGAGGAATCAAACCAACAAATCACCGTGTGAGCATTGTGATGAACAGACTCAGCTCTGTATCTCCCCGAGCATCTGGAGCACAGCCATGCATTTGCCATTACTGCTCTGGGAGGACCAGCGTGGGATTTCAGCCACACTTTTGTTTTCTCTATAAGCTGCCACGAGGCTCCAGTGAAGTGAGAGATGGGGAGGGGAAGAGCAGAGGTCTGCAGGGAGACTAATGCACCCGACTGAACTCCGGCTGCTTGCTTCTGTTCCCAAATTCCTCCAAAGCTTAGATTTGTTAAGTCAGAAACAGTGAAATGGGACATACTACCAATCTTAATGATACTTTCCTAGAAAACTCTCTAGAAAAATCATAGTGCACTGGCTGAGCCTGCTTGCTATCTAAATTTAATGGAGGACATTGGTTTTATCTTTTATTAAAGGACTTAAAAAAAAAGGAACAAACATAAGACATTGGGAGATGAAGGTGGTTTAAAATACAGTTTGCCACAGTGCCAAGAGAAGGATGGGATTCACAAACACAACCTGATGCAATGCTTTTACCCTAAGCCACGGAGGTAGCTTTTTTAATCAACTACCCACAGGTCTTCTATGGAAATAATCCTATAAAAAGCAAGCAAGTGAGGTGTCCTCCATCTCCCTCTGCCCCTGGACCAGGTATCTGGGGTGCCTCATCTTTCTCCACCCCCCCACAGGCACAGCTCCCAGCACCCCATGGGACATGTCACTGCTGGTAGAGTGAAGACAGGAGGTCAGACAGAGTGGATTGCACTTGTCTGCAGAAGTGACACCTCCATCCTACCTGGCCCCTGGTCCCGGATGGCAGTCCCAGGATAGCCACCATCCCTTCAGGCTGCTACAGTGGCATTTTGCACAAACTGCTGTTGGCTGTGGCCATAAGTGACCCTTCAGAAGAGAAGGATGCTCCTGTGATCTCACCACAGAGGAGCCATCCCTCGTTCCAGAGGGAATCCTGGATCCCACTCATGGTCTTCTGGACTCCCAAGGCACCATTGGACAGATTCCTTACTCAGGAATAGCTGCCTTTCAAGACACATTCAGCTGCCTGATAGCATTGACCCTGCAGAACCACAGCTGGGTCAGCAGCTGGATGCCCTCCTGGTACAAGTATCACACATGTTGTTCAGGCCACCACTCTGGTCTGGGGACCTGCCCCACCAATCCCCCACCCCAGCACTGCCAGCACCTCCACTGGCTGCTCCTCCAAGACTGGGGGAGAGGAGGGAACCCTCGCAGCCAAACCACATCTCTGAGGCAGAGGCACTGCATGGGTGCTGAGCTCTGGAAAGCTGAGTGTGCCCATCAGGGAAGAGGAAGGGATGCTGAGGAGCCCCTGGCCCCAGGGGTGAGCCTCTGCTCTTCCAGACTCTGCAGGGCAGGGACTGCTCTGCCTCCAGCTGGCTCCCAGATCCTGTTGGCCCAAAACAAGTCCCTATCTGGCCAAAAATCACAGTGAATGCAGGTTACTTCATGAAAATATACCATCTTGGAGGAGTAAGAAATTTAGGTGTTTTTTTTGATTTTACCATCATTGGCAAAAAGAAATCCACACATTCTAGTTTTCACATGGTTTTCTGTAGGCATTTGTTTAGACCAAAGTGAACTCTTTTGGAGAAGCTGAAACCGAAAGTTTTCCCAAGAGTCAAAACCATTTTTTTTAACTTTTTTGGTTGGTAGAGATTTTGAACCATGATTTTATTTTGAGCTGATCTACAAATAATACCTTAAAATCTGCCTGTTTTCCTCAATACCTTCTGATAAGAGACAAGTACCTGATGTTTTGCAAACTGTGGCTTATAATCCATGAAGGCCACTCCCTCTCTGCCCTCAGATGGAACTGAAACTTCAGGATTGCTGCAACAATCTCTCAGCATATGTCCACATTCCTTGGCACTCTGCACACACAAATTGCATATACACTCTTCCTCTCAGGCCCTTCCTATTTATGGTGTATTCACAACTTTAAAGCATTTAAGTTTCAAAAAAAAGTGATTTATTAGCTTTTCAGTTCTGGGGAGAAGTCAGATCCCTTACAGAATGGCATCATGAGTTCTAATTATTCAATGCAGAGAGAAGGATCTCTGCTCTTTGGTGAATCAAGGGGACCACTCATAGTCTATTCCACAGGTTTGGGCTGGTTTACATTACATCTCATTTCCAAATTTAATCTTCTGTCATCTTCTGAGAAACCTTTCTGGCAAGGGTCCAACAGCCAGGCCCCAAGCAGGGGCTGAGGGATGGCTGAGGGGGGCTGGCCAAGGTGAGCAGGGCACAGCTGCAGGTGCTGCAGTCCCACCTCATCCTGTCTGTCACATCCAATGTACTTTCCCCCCAACCCCTCCCCTCAACAAAACAAAAGCTGAACCATCCTGTCTCTTGCTGTACCAAGCCATCCTCTGATCCTGCACCCAGAGGGTGGTTGGATGCTGGCACAGGGTCCCCAGGGAAGTGGCAACAACACCAAGCCTGTCAGGGTTCAAGAAGCCTTTGGACGATCCTCTCAGGCACAGGGTATGACTTTGGGGATGGTCCTGTACAGGGCTAAGAGTTGGACTCTGTGACCCACCTGGGTCCCTTCCAATTTCAATATTCTGTGATTCTGTGAGATTTTCCCCCAATACTGGCAAACTTCAATTGTATCAAAATAATTGATTTAAGAAAAAAACACTAATCCACCTGGCACAGAGGGAGTAAGAAGCAGCCTCTACCCTAAGGTGTTCTCATCCTACCCATGTGAGCAAAGCAGCCAAGAGGAGATAAGAATCTACATTTTAGCAGTGAGCCACACAGACATAGAGACCAAGGTCCTTCAAGACACACATTTATAAACAAATGCCTTTTTTCTGTGCTTCGTGAAGGTTTAGATGCCTAAAGTTGGAGATGGGGCAGAGCTGCTCCCTTGCCTTGCTGGGCTGGTGTTGTGCAGAGCAGATCATCTCCCAGCTCCAGCCTATGGAGAAGCTCAACTGGAGCGAAGCCTTTCCAAGGCAACCAACAACATTCTTCCAACAACCTCTGCCAACACCTTTAAGCACCAACTACCAAAATATCTTTCTGACTTGTGCCTGCAGAGACCTCCTCATGGGAAGGCTTGTAGCTCCAGCAGCATTTGTACCTCCAGCAGTGTCTGCTGACCTCAGACTAGCACATCTTCCCGTGGGACTGCACAGCAGCTCTGGTGCTCATCCTGCATGGACCCTGCCACATCCTGCCCCATGCCACTTCCCCCAGGCCACCCCACTGAGCTCCTCCAAGGGGCTCACCAGCAGGCAATGCTGACCCCTCACTCATCCTTCCCCAGGGGGAGAATCTCTGAGTAGGAGCACCAGTGGTGGGTTATCTTTAGGGCCAATGGAGCAAATGCCTCCACTGCAGATGCTCCTGCACAGACACAGCCACCACGAGCTCACTGCAAGGACATAAAGTCCCACATCACTTCCAGCTTTAAGCATATCCTTGCCAGAATTCACCCCACATTACTTCCAAAAGAAGGAATATGACAATACTGAATAATAACAATGTCAACTGGTACAGGGGGACTGGAGGGTCCAGCTACATGTCAGTACTTGGCTATACACACAGAAGAGAGCCAATAAATGTCCATCCCTCCATTCACCAGGAGCTGACGTTACTCACAATGGAAGCAGATTATGTTGCAAAGAATTACAGTCTTTGCAAATAAGTAATTTTATTCCATAAAAGAAATGTTGCCACTAGCTGCAGAAGAGGTCAGCATCACTCCCTCACCAGATGTGGCAAGCAGCACTTGGGCATCAGCAAATGTCCCTACTGCAGGGCAAGCTGGCTGCAGCAGAGAGTAGCCCATGGCAGCAAAGGATTCTGCTGCCTCCAAACCACAGTGGGGAAAAAAATAAAAAAAAAAGGAGAGCACCTTAGAAGCATTCCTCAGTTCATCCACCTTTAAAAAAAATTTAAACGATAGAAAGGAGTATTTTTAAGTGTGTCTTTGTACACTACTGTGTGTAAACGTGAATCCAATTAACTTCCAATTTAACTACTAATGAAATTATCTCATTTTGCTATCAGCTCAGCTCTCATCCATGGCAGTAATTAGCCACTGGGGGTTGTCACTCCCAGACACATGACACAAGGACTTCCCCAAGCTCAGGTGCTTCAAACCCGTGCAGAATTCATTACCCTGACAGTGTGAAAACCCTTCACTTTCAATACCACAGGGCACCAATGCATTTTTTGCCTTTATCTAGCAGATTGGCAGAAACAATATGAAAGAAATAAGCCCACTGGATATGTAATTAATTACAGCAAAAGATACATCAGAAAACGCTGGGGGTTCAGGAGGTGGGAGGGGGTCACAGAGCCCCTTTCCTGCTGCCTCAGAACCACCCTCTGCAGTACAGGGGCAGCTGATTCGAGATGCACCACGGCATCAAGGGGAGCCAAGCCTTTGCCTGCCCCTCCACACCCACAGCAGGTGGGGCACTGCCATCAGCTCAGGAGTGTGACCAAGGACCAGGCAGTGCTCTGGGTTGTTGGGGTAATCTCACCTCTCTGGAGTAAGAAGTTCTACACCAACAGGTCAGCAATGTTGGAAAATCCCACCTAGCAGTGCTGGTGAATCCCCACTGCATTCCCATTCCCTTTGGAGGTATCACCACAAGACATCAGGCCTCCTGAAACAGCCACCCAAGGCAGCAGGAACCTCATGTCTGAAACCACCCAAGGCAGCACATACCCCCCCATCTGGAACCGCCCAAGGCAGCACGTGTCACACCCAGCATCAGAGTTCTCCACCAGCAGAGACCAGCATCTCCCCAGGCTCCACCTCAGGCCCCTACACCCTCTCCACCCCTGCCAAAACCAGATCCCTGCTGAGACACATCCATCAGCACAGAGCAGAGCCCCCTGCAGCTCCACACACAGGCTCCTGTCTCATCTGATCCTTGATGTCTTTCCAGAAAACAACTTTTTAAAATAGGAGTTTCAATTGAGAATGCTGGAGATGGAGAAATGCTGCCACCTCAGCCCACGGGACCATGTAAGAAGCTTGGCAGGGGCTGACAGTGCCATTCCATTCAGCCTGGGGTTCCACAGTCCCTTGGCTGGCAGTCTCTGCATGCAAGGAACCCTGACACTGGTTTTGTGCAGGAATGCCTCACAGTGGCTGCTGCAGGGCCTCAGCAGAATGGATAAATGCCTCTCAACAGGCTAGCTACCCAGCTGGGTGAGTTTGGCTTTAGGCTGTGCTCCCTCTGAAGTGCTCTCCTTTGTCTCCAAGATCCTGCACTGCAATGGAAGGAGGATGGCATCCACCCTGGAAGTCCTGCTTCTGGCCCTGTCACATGGTCAAGTGCCCACAAATGTCAGTGGCAAAGGAAGGGACTTGCACTGGTGCTGCTCTGCTCTGGGGACACTGGCCCTGGGAGCCTGCACACGTTGCTCTGTATGTTGGGGGGCTTGGGCAGCCTCCCTGACACACCAGGCACTGGTTACCCCAGACAGGAGGGAGCTGTGGTGCCTTGCAGCCAGGGGTGCCATCACTTAACAGAGGAAACAAACACAACTGGCAGAGACTTTTTTGGGAGCCACATCATCTCTGGGCAATAAGTCCAAATTTCCAGACTAATTCTGTTAAACCTGTTACCAGCACTGACTTCTATTCTGAAAAATCCAGCTCCTGCTTATAAAAGCTCTTGTCTTGCCCAGTGAAGAATATGACCCTGTTGTTTCACCTGTTATCCTAAAGGAAATATTTTGCTCAAATGCACAACTCCGTTATCAGGAAAAGGATCTGATGAATTCCATCAACTGGCTCCTGCTCCCCTTGCCACCCAGGATGAACCCAAGGCAGCAGCACAGGGAAGTGCAGTACTCAAACCAGAGATGAGCACGTCATAAAAAAAACTACCTGGTTTTATCACACACAAACCACGGCTCCACACTGAGCACCACAGCAGCTCAGTCAGTACTGCCAAGGGCTCAGAGTTCCTGAGCACGTGCCCAAAAGTGGCTCAGATTTTGCATCCCACAGATGCCTGCAGGATGGCATCCCACTCCCTTCTCTGAGGAAAGGAGATGTCACCAGTGCAGGACCCCAACACACCAAATTGCTGCTGTTAATGAATTACTCCCCCCATATGGTCATCTTGCTCTATTTGTGGACATCAAACCCAGTGTGGTGTGCTTACCGTGATGAGTTACCTCTCTTGCACCTAATTAGAGGCAGATAAAACAGTGGTAACACACAGATCACCTGTAATGATTTTGCTGACTCGATTATTCTTCTGACAATTATCTCTGGCTGCCAAAGCCTCACAGGAATGTCAAAGTCTACTTCCTACAAAGCAGGTAATGTCATAGGTATGACCATGAAATCAATAATGAGGCACAGCTCTTGCAGAGGGCATCCAGGTCAGATGGAACAGCCCTTAAATTAAACATTGATAAGCAGAACACAATTATCCATCATGTTTAAGTGCCTGCGTGAAATTAGCAGCCAGGGAATGGGAGCAGTGGGGGGAAGATTAGTGGAGGAGGTATTGAAATGCACAGTGTCCACTTTGACTGGGGCTGCAAGGGCTCGTGACAGTGGCACTGTAATCTGCTATCAGAGCCATAAAATTCAGATTAAGCACGCTGAAACAGGAGCTGCAGATGCAGGTCTGTTGTTCTCATCATCTGCAAGGCAGCAGCAGATGTCTGGAGGAGTCCAAAGGTGCCCTTTGTAGCAGGTGTCTCTACTACTCTTCCCACTGGCATAACTGCACTTTTAAAAAAGAGGCAGGGCAGGGAAAAGAGAAAGGAAGGAAGAACAGTGCTTTCTGGCAAAGCAACAATATAGTGGAGAAGTACGGATGAAAACTCTCATGTTTTCTCTGTGATTTCTAAGCAAGAGTCTTGGGGCTACTGAGTGCTTTGCCCTCACTATTGTCTCTTCTGGAGAATCACATTTGGCTGCTGCTGCACAAAACTTCTCTCTTCTTCCACACAGCCACAGAGCTCTTGCACCCTGTGAACAACTCAACATTCCTGCTTCTCAGGTACTTTTTAGGGTTGCTAGTATAAGAACGTTCTGTCTGCAGAACTGAGCTCAGCTGCAGCATCATCTACCTTGATTTTCAAAGTCCACCTGGTTCCCTTCACCCTCTAGTAACACATGCAGAGTTAGAATTCCCCTTCATTCAACGTGCACATCCACAATGTATTGGAAGGGACATCTGGGTGAAGAGTAGGGAAAGATACCCCAGGCAGACAACGTTTCTGCAACAACCCACCCCTACCCTAAATCTCGTGTGGCCAAGAATTAACCTCACACTACAACACATCAACATAATGTAACCTTTTGCTGGCCTGTGATAAGCAACACCTCAATGCCTCAGAAGGTTTCCCTTTGTCCAGACCATGTGGGGCTAGCAAGGTGGTCAGGGCAGAGACAGGCATGGCTTGGCCAGGTCTCAGGTGCCCAGCTTCATGTTCAGAGGGATATGGGGAAGTCTGGAGATGTGTGGGGACACATGGAAGAAGTATGGAGAGGGTCCCACCACACCCCAGGCACACGGGACCACAACTCCATCTCTGGTGCTCCATCTGTCAAGGGGGTACAGAGAGGAAGGGGGGGACAGATGGAAGTGAGTGCAAGGATGATGGGATCTTGTATGAATACACATGGTGGTCTGGATCTATTAAATCCCTTTGGGGGGCCCTTCCCCTTCCACACCTGCCTGGAGAACAGAAGAGGAACAACAGCCACAAGCAGCTGGGGGTGTCCATCTGGGGGCCCTCTGGGCAGGCTGGGTCTGCACAACCCACAAATCCCACACAGCACTTGTCCCTGCACTGCTCCTGCCTGCCCAAACCCTGGGACCACCTCTGTTACTGAGAAGCACAGCCCTCCAAAAGGACAGGATTCACAGGCATGATAGAGCATTTCCAGGGGCACAGTGAGGAGCAGATGGAAGACCACAGACTTCATGTTTACCTTCAAGCTGTTGCCAGCCAAGACCTTTACATTAGGAGACAAAAATGCCCCCAGAAAGCCTGAACTGTGGAAACCTGGAGTTTATGCAAGCAGAGAGCTTTTCATCTGGAGATTTTAACTCTAAAAAGATAGTTTGTGGGAAAAGCTCTGAAAATGCTTGAACATTTGATTTTCTTTAAAAAAAAATTTCAAATCTCATCTTCAAGTTCTGCATTACTTTGCTATGTAACATTAAAGATACTGAGGACGGATACAAAAAGTGTCCCAAATAAAATTGAGAAGTGCACAGTGCTCTGGGTTGGTTCTTCCTTATTTAGTACTTTCAGTTGATAAACTTTCTTCACATCTGCAGGTTTTAGTTTTAGGTGTTTTGTTTTGCTTGTTTATTTTTTGTTGATTTGGTTTTTTAATAAGTAAAAATATTGAATATTTTCACAGGGTAGAAAAATCCATTCCTCCATCTTAGTTTTGAGTACAGCTCAGCACAGGGCAGCAGCCACTGGATCTGCAAGGCCCTACCAAAGCCAAAAGGGAAGCTGGACACTGCATGTACTCACCCCAAGATGGGGCCCACGAAAAGGGCTGTGGTGGCACAAGGACAACCCAAGCCTGGAGAAGCCCCCAGTGGCTCCTGGTCCAGGGCTCAGCCCCTCCACCAGTGGAGAAGGAGCACTTCCCCAGGTGCCAGGTTTCAGGAGCCACAGGAAAGGCAGCTCATCCTGGCCCTGACAGGATGGGATCTGCTGGTGGTCAGAGGCAGGTCTCAGAGATGAGGAGCTTCATCACTCCATCACCACTGAAATTGATGGTTTCCACTGAAATTCAGCTGGTTCCAAGTCTAGTCACACTTTCTCTGGACAGCAGCCTGATATGGGCTCCTCTCCCCATTTGTATTTCCATGGGTCTCAATGGAAGGCAGGAAGAGGCAGAAATAGAGACAACTGATATGTGGGAACTGATAAAGCAGCATGAGAGGAGCCAAGGCAGCTTCCACAGGCTCTGGAAAGGAAACGAGGTGGGAAATATATCCTGGGAGGATGGATGCACAGAGCTGTGCATGAGACAGAGACATGCAGCCACTTGTCCTCCTGCTCTGGTCACACCACTGGTGCCAATTACACAGAGCTGCAGCTTTCACTGCCTTGAAAGGGGTGCACTGCACATCAAGCACTCTCCCCAGCAATCTGTGTTGATTTAGAAATGACATCAAGTGTTGCCTTTGAAGGCAAAAACCCCATGTGTCTGCTTATCTGAGAGACCAGTTAGCCTCCTCCTGTCATGTTTAAAGGGGAGAGAAAAGAAATCTCATGTAAAAATAATGTGTTCACCACCACGGCAGGTCTTACACTAGAAAATGTTATTTTTTTGGTCAAGTGCCATTCATCATGCAGTGTAATTCACAAGAAGCAATGAAATGAAACTTTTAAAATAGGAAGAGTAAACCCAACTTTAAATAGTTCAGAATTAAATAAATACAGAAGAAATCAAAAGCCAAAATATCAAATAACAATCTTAAAACAAAATGCAGGGAGTGTCAGTCTGACGGTTTTTCTGCTGTTGTCTAGCATGCTTCTGCGTTTCATATCACCTCACATCTCAGGTCTGAATGGCTCTACATACCTCACAACCACTGCCAAATTAAAGATGGGGGTTTTTCATCCCATTATTTCTAAAATGTACTGCAGCCAGCACACTATATGCAATGAATGGAAGGAGTAGGAGAATTAAACCACGCAATGAAACAGCTTTCTGACGAATAAAGCTATGGAAATTTTAGGCTCCATTTACTTCTCAATCTAATTTTGCCCTCCAATGCACATTATGTCTGAAATGGGATCTCATGTGGTTTGATCAGTGCTCTTAATGCATGCAGAAGCAACATATTCCCTTTATTGTTGTTTCCCTTCTGCAGTACAGCAATACTTGTAATAAGAGCAGCACAGCAGGCTCAGTGAGACTGCCTCCACAGTAATCACTATGCTGATGGAAAGATGCAAGATGATCAAGAGAATTGGCACCTTGAAAAGTTTGTGGTTTATGGGATCCCTGTCCCCGTAAATGCAGAGCTCGTTCTTCAATACCTCATAAAATCGTGAGGGAGACTGAATTATCAAGAGATGTTAAAATAAAATATTTTTTCCTTGAATTTCTTTTCCACTGTTTGAATTTCTGCAAATGCCCAGAAGCTCTTTTCTAACCTCTCTTTGCAATCAAGGGGACTAGAAAGAAACTACCATCAATTTGTGAAGAATTTCAAGCTCTTTTCACTGTAACACGACTCCAGACACTGAAAGGAGAAACACAAACAGTAGGAGATGTAGTATAAAAAGTAGAGCATTGTCAGCAATTTATTGCAGTACCATGCATGCTTCCAAAAACTAATGGACATACAGAGGGAGAGGTAGCTGGCATGCAACTTCTTCCTCTTCAAGAAATGGAAATCCAGAATGTTTCAAACCCAATATGTCCAGCCCATTTAACAAATCCCATTTATCAATTAAGAAAAGGGATATGCATGCAAAGCCAGCCCTGGGGAGTGGTCCTGCTCATTTCCTGGCTCCACAGCCTTGGCTCAGCTGGGAGCTGTCCTGCAGACAGAGGAGATGCTCCCAAGGAACAGCATTCTCCAGTAGGACTCAGACCTTCAGGATTCACTCTGGAGACCTGAGCAAATGACCTCATTGCCCACAGACAACTCAGAGACAACACCACAGGCAGATGTCTTGCCTGTAGCAGGCCATGAATCCCCCTCTGGGACCTTCCTGGCCACCATGGTAGTGCATGAGGAAAAGCACAGAGACATCTGAGGATGTTCCTGACCTGGGACCCCACTGATCACAAGTGGGAGTGCCACTACCTTGGGGTGCTGAGTTGTGATAAGAAAGGCATGAAAAGGTCCTGCTGGTACAGGTGTTGCTCCAGAGCATCTGTATGACACAGATAGGATATGAGATATAATAGGGCATGATGTATGAGATGACTGATATGATATGAATCCAGGCAGGGCAGTCCACCTCCTCTTTCCAGCCTGGCAGTTGGGGCTACACTGCCCTCAGATTTGAGGACTACAGATCTAATACAGGACTACCCTGGGGAGGGTCCTGGGATCCAGGCAAGCCTGTGGTGTCAGACTGCCAAGCCCTGGATCCCTGTCATCACCAGGAGAGCTGTGATGGCACTGGCAAGGAAGGGGCTTTGTGCTCCCCGGGTCTGTGTGGGAAAGCAGGTGGTCTGACTCAATCAGGCAACACAAGAGCAGAGGACATGAGTTCCAAGCACCTTGCAAAGGACAGCAGTGACATCCAGAGGGCTTTTGGGTGCAGTGAGACCAGGAGGGGAAGCTCAGGCAACATGCACAGCTACCTCAGTGGGAATCCCCTTTGTCCCCAGGCTGGACCCTCACCACTGCTCACACCAATGACTGACATTGTGCTGGCCAGTCCCATGGCCACCTGGGGCTGGGGCACGTCCAGCCTGGCTCAGGGCACCAGCAGAGTGCTGGGGGCTGCCACTGCTCAGCCAGACACTGAGGGGGCTCAGGGCTCCACTGTCCCACCTGCTCCTGTGCAGACAGACACCTCCCCATGACGGGGAGCCCTGTGAACACTGACAGGGGTGGGCATGGCCCCACAGCCTGCCAGCACATCCACAGGTGGGGAGATGTGAGCACATTCACAAGCAGTTATTCAGCTTTCTGTTATTATAACCACAGAGGGAAAGAAAACCCAACAGCTTCCACCAGTCTGTTTTGCAGTGACATCAAACCCATGCTGAAACCTTCATCTCTCAAGAATCAATATTTATGATCTGCATCTGGAATTAATCTGAGACAGAGACATTTCCAATCCAAGCACCATTGTTACTGTTGTCAGCAGTTTTCTACTCAGATGAGATATATTTACACCCTAGATTTTAACATCTTAATTAGGGATCAACAAAGTCCAGATCAACAGCCCAAGTGCTGTTTTTCTCATAATTTAGTAATGCTTTTTCAACCAGGAACAAGACAAAAAGCTGAAATCAGGCACTTTACCTGGATTCTTTAACTGGATGATGGAAATAGTGAAGGTGTGGAAATGGTGACACACCTGGGTTTCAGCATTTTCCATCAAATATTCTCAGTTGTCAAGTTTAAAACTTGACAATAAAACATTTAAAATGTGGCCAGGCAGGAAGGGAAAGGAATTTGAAATATCACATTTGAAATCACTTTAAAATTAAATCACATTTTTTCATCTGCCTTGTGAAGCAGCAGGACCAAGTTTGGATTTTCAAGTCTCATCTCTTTCTAAGCTGCCTGGTGACTACACAGCATCTCTCCTAAGGTCAGGTGTGTACCTCAGCTGATGCACCAGGTAGTTCAGAAGATAAGAAATGTATTGATCACTTTATGGGAAGCATCCTTCAGTGAGTTCAGACCAGAGGATAGAAGGAGATGGGGAAGTGGGTTTTGCTCCAAGCCACAGTGGGAGGTTTCCCTTCTGCCACATTCAAGCAGGACAGGAGCAGCCTGTGAATGCCAGCACAAGGATGGGGGGGATGCCCCAGTGGTGCCCAGGGCTATGGGGCTTCTCCTCCCTCCCCAGGAACCAGGGCCTGTGCAGCCTGCCTGGGTCTGGATGGGACACTCAGGGCTTGCCCAGTCCTCAGCCACCACCCCCAGTTGGGAGCTGCCAGCTCACATTTCCCCCTGCCTGCACCCCAGCTGAGGACATCAGGCATGGACAAAAGCAGAGTAGGAGAGTGGCCAGAGGAGGTCCCCTGCCCACGGTACACGTCATGGCATCAGAATTTATAACTGTATTAAATGGCATGACAGTTGGCCCCAATAAATCAGGTCCCTCTCTTCCCAAATCAGAGACAATAAAAGCTTTGGCAGTGAAAGTCATTCATCATCATAAAGACTTGAGACGTTCCAGCCATCAATTTCACTCACATTCTTAATACACTGGAGAGGTGTGCTGGAGTTTTAGGGGGAAAATAGAGAGGGAGAGAAGAAAGGGAAAATAATTAAAAGAAAACATGAAGAAAGATTGAATAGGAATAATTAGAAAGGTCAGAGAAAGTAGTTCCTTCAGGACAGGACAGCACTACTGATGATGAGGATAGAGCTGTTCAGTTCTGTATAGGGCGTGTGTGACACTGAGCAATGCTGCCAGGCATCCCTACACCACCCCAACGGGTCCATAGGGTTACTGTTAGGGTTAAGCTGAGGCCATGAATGGAATGGCACACTGCCTCTGCTCCTTTATCCAGCCCTGCAGTGCCACTGCTGGGCTCTGCTGCCCACAACCTCTTTGTAACATGGAGTGGGGCCAGAGGACTGGTGGTTAGCACGGGGGCTGGTGCTGGTGAAGCATCATTGATCCAGCAATGACAACACCTCCCCCTCTGTGGGGCTGCAGGTTCATGGTGCATCCCACCAGCAGGAGGGACACCCCACCAGCAGGAGGGACACCCCACCAGCAGAGGCATTGCTGCAGCTGAGGGGCCTTGGAGCAACTGTCACAGAAAGGGAGCAGGCAGTGCCTTGCAGGGGAAAGGACAGAGGCAAACCTGCCACCTGTGAACCCTTGGGTGATGTGATGCAGAGAGGCAGTGGCTTTGCCCCACTCCAGGCAGCCAAGCACGGGAGCAGCCATCACTGCACACCATGTGCTGGCCAAGCTGAGGAGGCAGGATCACACCCCAGAAGAATCACAGAGCTGCTTTGTCTGTGCCCCAGTAGTGTCCACCAGTATTCCATTCATAACTTAAGAGATTCTCTCTCATTAAAATCTGAGCTGATATCAAGACTTGAAGGCAGAGCACAGACAAAATTTGTCTCCTAGGCAGAGGGCCTGTGGCAGCACATCCTAAAGCCTGTCAAGCAGCAGTGAGCCTTCATACAATGGACAAGGATGTGCCTGGCCATGAGGTGGTGATCCCACCTCTGCATGTCCCTAAAAGATGCAGTGTGCCTCCTCCAGCCTTGTGCACTCTCACAGTGAGAGGCCATGGCAGCTGCCTGCACCTCCCATGGTCAACCCTTTAACTGCAGAGTGGACACTGGTTACTCTGGGGTGGATGAAGCCATGGGGATGCTCTGCAGCAGGATATGGGGATGCATGGAGAATCTCCTGGTGCGACCCCAGCAGCCACAGGCAAAGGCACAAGTAGAAGAGGCACAGCCCTGGACCCCCTCACCCCACACTTGTGTGGCACACAAGTATGTGTGTGATGTATGTGCCACGTGTCCCCGTCACACTGTTCATGGCCAGTGTCTGCTGTGAGGTCTCCTATGATGACTGTCCCCAGCACAGCTCCACAGGGAAAGATGGGAAACGCTCTCCAGACAGTTCAGGGGCCAGATGCAGCTCTGCCACCAGCACAAGCCCGGGCAAAGCCCTGGCTTGGCAAGATCACTTCAGGTTTTCCCCCTGATCCAACGCCCATCCCACCAGCTTGGCTGTCTCCTATCTGGATTGGGATGTATTTAGAACTGCCTGTACTAGCTAGCACAGGCAGGTCAGGCAGCACAGGACATAATTCTACTCTACTGTGAACAGTTACCAGACCTGTTTGAGGCTGTACCAATGCCTGGGAAGAGCTTGTGCTCATATTCCTAGTTATAATGACATTAACAAGGACAGAAGGAAGAGAACAAGGCCTCTGTTCAGCAGCAGAAACATAATTTGCTGGCAAAATGAGTCTCATCCACATCCCCCAACATCCCACACCTCTTACAGACTTTGCAATTAGTGCAGCTGCAGCAGCATCTGCTGCCTTCCCACCACACTAATTTAAGAAGACCCTATTTCCTCCTTCAATCCTTAAGTCCTAGAGATCCAGGAACCTCCTTCTCATGGATAATGCTCACACCTGGGGAGACTGTCAGGTCTGGACTCCAAACTACCACAGACAAAGCCTGCTGGGGAGGCAGAAACCCACACATATCCCCTCTCTAGAGGGACACTGCTGATACCTGGGCCTTCTTTATAGGAGTAAGTGATCAAAAAAGGTACAGGGTCATCATAGGGCTGCTGAGCTCCAGGAATTCAGATTGTTGCAAAAAATGTAGGGTGAAAACAAGAAAAACTGTGGAGGGACCCTGACACTCCTTTCACTCTTTTAACTGAATTCACTTTTCAGCCACATCTGTGTGAAAATCCCAAGCCAGGTGTCAAGTCTGTGGCAGGACAGGCAGTGCCTGTCCAATACTGACTCTCAAGGGATTTCCACAAATGATATTCCTCACTGTTGGTAGATGCGCCAGTTCCAGTAAGCAACTCAAAATCAGGCAACTCCTATTTTGAAGAAATGCCAGTGACATTTTCTTTTTTCCACTGCATTTTGCTTTTTGCATTTCTTTAATTACAGTTCAACGTTTTTATGAGAAGTGATACCAAAACCTGAAATTCACTTATTTTTGGCCTTGACATAATACAAAGTCATAAAGAAACAATGGCCCATTACAAAAAAGCCCCAGGTAGGTTTATAAAATCTCTATTCACAGCTAACACAGTCTTTCTCAAGGACAGAATTACAGGAAGGGTTCTTTCAAAAAAGATAATAGGGAACATAAGCAAGAGTTTTTTCACAAAATATTCTGCAGCATTATTAAAACGTCATTTCAAACACTTTACAGTTTGCACCTTTTCCTTCTCAAGTTTCTCCTAGACTAAAAAAAAAAGGGGGGATCTCCCTTTTCTAGCAGATGGTAGGAAGATGTGAGCACACAGCAGATAGCAAGGGCACTTACAGCATGCTCTCCATTGCCAAGGGGTGCACACAGACCTGGAACTGTCTTTGCTTTACCATTCTCTCTACACACTTTCCAAAACTGCTGGTCTGACAAGTCAATGTCCCCTGTGAAAATGCACAGTGTCCCGGCTGGGCAGGTATCACATGAGAAGGAACTAATATTAAACCAACTAAGGCTACATGTCATTGGTGGCAGAAAAAAGTAAAATTAACTCAGAAAAGCCCCCTAAGATCACGGAGTTCAGCTGTTCCCCAAGCATGAGGCCACCACTACCCATGGGCCACATCCACAGAGTTTTACATTCCTCCAAGGACCAGGACCCATCGCTGCCATGGGCAGCCTGTCCTGGGCTGGACAACCCTTGTGGTGAAGATATTTCCCTAATCCCAAACCCACAACTTGAGGCCAACAACGTGTTTCCTCCCATCCTGCCCCTCCTTCCCTGGCAGCGAAACCCCCTGTCCCCACCCTCCCGTGCAGGTGTTGTAGGGAATGAGAAGGTCCCTCCTGGGACTGCTTCTCTTCCTTCGGCTTCCACAGACACTCTTCATCAAACCTCTTCTCCAGACCTTTCCACAGCTCCACTGCTTGTTGGACACACTCCAGCACCTCAGAGATACCTTCAGACACAGTCCTCACAAAAACCACGTTGTTCCAGAAACAGTTTCTGTAGCCTGACTCAGCTGCCACTACACTTCATTTCTGTGCTGTGCAGATGCAGAGATGCCAACGTATCCCTCTGCTCAACTACAAATATTTTTTTTTGCCTGCACAGACACTCTCAGATGTTTTGTTGTTGTTCTGGCCCAATAAAAAGCAACTTAGGAAGACTTTATGCTAACTAGAGTGTTTAGTTTTGGGGATTTTTTTGCCTTTTTTCCCAATTATTCCAAATTTGGACCTCTGCAGCAGAATTACACCATTTCTTGGGCAGTAAGAAATGGCATGTGTTGGCTGAACTGGCTATGGATGGATTTTACAAGTCCAGGTGCAGAGTCCTACACTTTAGCCACAACTGTCCCATGCAGTGTCACAGGCCTGGGCAGAGTGGCTGGAGAGTGGCCAGGCAGGAAGGGACCTGGGGGTGCTGGTCAACAGCAAACTGGACGTGAGCCAGCAGAGTGCCCCGGTGGCCAGGAAGGCCCCTGGCATGCCGGGCTGGATCAGGAATAATGTGGCCAGCAGGACTAAAGAAGTGAATCTTCCCCGTGCTCAGCTCTGGTGAGGCTGCACCTCGAGTGCTGCAACCAGTTCTGGGCCCAACCAGTTCTAACCCTCACCCCTCAATTTAGGAAAGAGGTTGAGATGCTGGAATGTGTCCAGAGAAGGGCAGCGAGGCTGGTGAGGGCCCTGGAGCACGAGCCCCGTGGGGAGCGGCTGAAGGAGCTGGGGGTTCAGCCTGGAGGAGGCTCGGGGGGTCTCATCCCTCCACAACTCCCTGGCTGTAGCCAGGGGGAGGTCAGTCTTTTCTCCCAGGCAACCAGCAGTGATACAAGAGGGCACAGTGTCAAGCTGTGCCAGGGAAAGATTAGACCAGACATTAGGAAAAAATTCTTCCCAGAAAGGGTGACTGGCCATTGGAATGAGCTGCCCAGGGAAGAGGTGCACTCACAGTCCCTGGAGGTGTTTTAACCAAAAAACTGGATGTAGCACTTAGTGCCATACTGTAATTAGTAAGCTGGTGTTAGGTCATAATCTGGACTTGATGATCTCAGAGGCCTTTTCCAACCCAGTTAATTCTGTGATTGTGTAAGCCCTTGGCCAGCTCTGCACCCCTGAACCACCAGCAGCTGTGATGTGGTGGAAGAGCTGAGGGAGTGTCCTCAGGACCCCCACACCAGGGAACAACGCTGGGCACTTTACACCCAGTGCTGTGGAGTTGGTTGGATGCCTTCTTTATTTTCAGGGTATTCCAGAGCAGGGTGAGCACAAGGAGAGGCTGCTAGCACATCTGCAGAACAACCTCCAGCTCTGCCACAATCAGGACCAGCACAGGGGCACCAGAGCCCTCTTGTCTTAATCCTCCTGCCATCACTGCTCAATTCAGAATTACTTATTATCCTTACCACAGTGGTATTGGTGGCAGAGGGAAAGAGATTTAATTAATTACAGAGTGCAAAATCCTTATGTAAAAGATGCTATGTAAATGCAAATTGTTATTATACATGCTTTGCACCAAAACATGTTTACCACAGTTAAATTCAACATGTAAATCCACAGCCAAAGTCCCAACAGAGCCAAGCTGTACATCATCAAAAGAGGCAGTTAATAGCCTGGGTCTTAGAGGGGTACAAGTGCCCTCCTTTGCTTTCTCAAATGCTCATGTTCTTTTTTAATGGCAAGATAAGAATTCATAAAAATGGAAAAACTCAACAGTGTTGCAGTCAGACTTTATCCTGTCATTAAAAAGGACACTCTTGGTTTTCAGATTGGCTGCTTTTCCCCAAGAGTTGATGTGGCCTTTTTTCAAGTCTTTAACATGACAGGGCCTATTGGGAGTGACAAATAGATTATTGAAAAATGCATCTGCACTTTTATCTGTTACATGTAGAAGCTCAGCTGTAAATCTTAGCATTACACTTCACCAGAAACCAGCCACCTACCCACACACATTTGCTGTTTCCCAGGCAGCCCCACAGAAATGAAAGTATAATTAGGTGATAATATTTAAACACAGACCAACATTTCCATGTGGGGACAGATTATATGACCAAAATACAGTGGCCTCACAAGAGGACTTTTTATTATTGCTGTGACAACTAAACAACACCACCACCAAAAAAAGCAAACAACATAACTCAAACACCAAAGCATTTTCCTAGAAGAAAAAGCCATTTTGACAAAACCAAACCTTTACTTTCTTCAAAACCATGTTGGTTTGGGGGTAGGGGTGGGAGAGAAGAAGGGGAAAAAAAATGGCGAAAAAGTTAGATTATTCTTATTTCAGAGAGTTGGAATGGGAAGTATAAACTGAGATTACTTTTTATTTTAAAATATGCAAATACTTTTTAATTTGAAATCAAAATAATTGAAATTTTTCATTCAACTGATGAAAGCACAGCAGTAAAACTGCTGCTGACCATCAGCTGGAGAATGATTTGCTCCAGCACCTTCACATGACCCTTCCTTCCCGCTGCAGGCAGGTCCATTCCACCCACACAGGTCCAGCCCAAACTGAGCACTCCTCATTCCCTCAACAGCCTTGGGAAAGAAACAAGCCCCTGCTGAGGATTCCCAGGTTTATATCCAGATATTCATGGCACAAGTCACCTTCTGTAGGGGGCTTTCCACCTGGAGATCTTGCTACAGGGACGGCCAGCCACTGGCCTCCTAAATGGTGAGACATCAGCAAACAGAGTCCAGTGCTGTGTCACTTTTAAAACACAGAGCAGAAAAAGCATTTTGAAAACAGACTTCTCATTTCTGTCAGCAGAATTCTGCATTTAGACCTGAATTCATGACAATAAACAATCTACAACTGCTGAATTAGCTAAATAGAAGATTCTTGACTTGATCCTTTTTGATGACAGCAATACACAAATTAAACATTCTCTTTTTACCTCAAGAACCACCACCAGCAGATTTAACAGTGCTTTTCCCAGCATTACTATGACACATTTTACTTGTCATTAATGAAATGTTGTATCACATTTGCTCCAACCCTGTGTGACATTTTTGCAGCTCTGAAATAGTTGTCTTGACTGTAACATCAGGTGTGCATGAAGAGAAGTTCTATTTCACTGTGCATTCCTCAAGGGCATGTACTGGAGCTTCTTTCTGCTTCTAAATGTTGTATTATTGTTTTGATTGGACATGAAAAACACTTGGTTGTTCCAGATGATCACCAAAAATAATCCATAAAAAAGGCAGATCAAAGGAGGCTCAGGAACAAGGAAAAACATCCCTTCCTTGGTTCCTTCCAGCACCAGTGCCAGAGAGCAGAGCAATGCTCAAGAAAACAACAGCACTTTTCATCAGTTAAACTTCAAACTTCAGCGAAATGGCAAAATTAAAAATTAAAGAGAAGGTGAAACTTGGAAGGAGGCTGTAAGTTCATTCTGATAAGGAAAAGCAGTCAGCCTGTAGCCAAGATATGGCACAGAAGGGCAGCCTTTCCCTCAGGGGACACCTGGGCATTCACCCTTCCCACCTGGCCTGCCCACACTGGGATGGACACACTTCCTCACATTCCACTGAGACTGAACTCCCCATTTTTCTTGTGTACCCCTAGGATATCTAATTTCCAAAGGTATAGAAAGAAATAGTACCGAATCCAAAGCCTTTAGACAGCCTCAGTATCCTCCCTCCTGTTCACACTGTCCCAGCCCTTCAGGGGAGAGGCTCAGCCCGGTCAGGAACCCCAGGGACAGTGTTTGAAGGCTGCTGTCGGTGCTGGGTGGGTGGGACAACAGGACAAGAGGAAATGGCCTCAAGTTCCACCAGGGGAGGGTTAGATGGGATATTAGGGAAAACTCCTTCACTGAAAGGGCTGTTGGGCACAGGAACGGGCTGCCCGGGGCAGTGGTAGAATCACTGTCCCTGAGGGCATTTAAATGACATGTAGGCATGTGGTTAATCATAGACTTGGCAGTGCTGGATTAATGGTTGGACTTGATGGTCTTAGAGACCTTTCCTAACCTAAATGATTTTATGATTGAAGAGGAAACCCACACAAACCCCAAAACACACAAAACCAGCCCCAAACAAAATTAAACAAGGGAAAGCAAAACATCAATGTTTTCTTCTGTGTTTTGAGGTGTCTAAAGGATGTTCCTTTAAACTCATGTAAAAGGAGAGCAAAATAAATAGGTGAGCAAGCTTCCTCACACCTCTATTCCATTTTCAGGCAAAGCCCAGTACAAGCAGACACTCAGAAGGCACCAGTGTCCAGCAACACAGGCTGCAGGAGCCACCCTGGCCATTATCCCACACAAACAGCAAAGAGATGCAGCTCCTAGCCCACAGTATGGAAGCTCTGTGCCAACCACAGGAGCACAGTGCAGCTGAGGTTAGAAAACAACTCCAGAGTTCATCTAGTCCAGCTAACTTTGGTTATGCAATAAAGTAGATGTCTAGTCCTAATTCAACACCTAAACTCCAACTTGTGGAGAGATGAAAGTTGCTCAGACCTTTCCACCCACGGGCTGTTTTCTAGAGGTGCTCAAATTAATCTTCCATCCACAGGATGAGAAAGATCTGCCAGCACTCTCCTGGAAGTGATCTACATCCTCCTGCCACTTGATTGCCTGCTCACTAGGAAGACAGCCTTTTCAACTGTGTGGGACTAAATGCTGAAATCTATTAGTGTTTAATCCTGGCAAGAGATCAGCCTGGGATTTTAGAGGAGCAACTCCTTTGCTCCTATTGAAGGCATCAGAATCCACAGTGGCTGCAAAGAGTCAAATTCTCAGGGATGGTCTGATTTTGTCATGGTTTCTAGTCCAACTGCAGTATCACCAACTCATGCTTAGCTTCAGAAGTGACCAATAATATCTGCAGTCAACAAAACCCGGCAAAAAAATGGCTCATATATTGTAATCAGAGCACAATGGGATGAACAAAATGGGATGAAGAGTCAGGAAGCAGGTGAGACTGAGCACTCTTAAAGAAAGACACACTGAGAAGCCAATTGAGGACCATACATCACAGCAGAACAGTAGCAAGAAACATCTTTTGATCTGCATTTATCCCATTTCAGCATCTCTGTTCTCTAACTAAAACAACTGAACATAATTCTCAGGAATGGATTGTTAAACATATCCCTGTTACCTGCATTAGACCTCGACCTTCCCAGGGTGCTGTGAGCATGGCAAGGCAGGGCTCAGCTTTCCCTTTTCGGGGGCTTTGCTCTTGTATTTCAGGCTTGGGGCTTGTAGGGAGTGCAGTGAACAGGAGTAGGGAAAGAGGAGCAGGCAAACAGGGTCATAGGGAGGCAGTTTGCTTGGCAGTTCACGCAGGCAGGGCAAGCAGGTGGAGCTGCATACACTGGTCAGGTAGGTGAGCTTGTCTTTTTGGTTTTTCTTTCTCCTTGGCCCCCTCCTCTCACCAATAATGGTGAATAAATGATCAAAAACTGATAGTAAAAAGAGCGTGCCTGTTCACACTGCACCTCTTTTGAGGGATGCAGCTGTGCAGACCTCTGACTGCTGGGATTGTAGGGAATGCCTGAGCCTCCTTGTTGTCCTGGAGGGTCATACAAAAAACACCTGTGTCTGGTGTGACCAGGTGAATGACCTGCTCTGCATGGTGGCAGAGCTTAAGGAAGAAGTAGAAAGGCTGAGGAGCATTAGGGACAGTGTAAGAGAGAGAGACTGGTGGAGTTGTGCTCTCTCCTGTCTTAATAATGGTTCCCAGGAGTCAGAGGAGTCTGGTGCTTCTCATCTCGTTTCAGCTCAGGTGGATGGAAGCAACCTACATATTGAGGAGGATTGGGCACCAGTCACTTCTCATGAGGGTAATAGAATTCCCTCCTGTACCCCACCTCCCTTCCAGATGCCACCTTTCCAATTGCCCTTACAAAATAGGTTTGGGGCCCTGGAATTTGATAACCAGGTTGAGGATGGGATGATGATTGAAAATGAGGTAGTGATTTATGATCTAATTGATGTTTCTGATGGTAGCTCTTTGCCCCAGGAAACTCCCAGCCCTTCATTAGTCAGATGGGTCAGAACTGCTAGTACTAAGAAGAAAAGGAGAGTAATTGTGGTGGGTGACTCCCTTCTGGGAGGAACAGAGGGCCCCATATGCAGGCTGGATCCATCCCATAGGGAGGTTTGCTGCCTCCCTGGAGCCTGGAGCCCGGAGCCCAGGTATGTGATGTTACTAAGGGACTCCTGGAATTAATACAGTCCTTGGATTATTATCCAGTGTTGGTTATTCAGGCTGGCAGTGATGAACTTGATAAGAAGGGTACTAGGGTGATTAAGAAGGAGATTAATGAAATGGGACAGTTAATTGGTGGGATAGGAATGCAGGGAGTTTTCTGCTCAGTTCCTCCACTAGCAGGAATGAGCACCGTAAGGAGAAAGAGAGCCCACGCTGTTAATGAGTGGCTTAAAGGATGGTGCCAACAAAAGAATTTTGGATTCTATAACCATGGGGAGACCTTTATGGCAGCTGGGCTGTTAGACTCAGATGGGTTGCATCTAACTAAAACGGGTAGGAGGATCTTAGCCCACGAGCTGGCTGACCTCCTTGAGAGACCAAAGGAGGAGGGGACTGGGCTTACCAGAGATGAGACTGAACCGGGTGGGACTGCATCAAGAGCAAAGTCAGGATCCCAACTGAAGGGCAGGTACACCAAGGCACACAGGATGGGCAATAAGCAGGAGGAGCTTCAAGTGCTGGTTCAGCAAGAGAGTTCTGATATCATTGCCATTACAGACACAGAACTAACTCCCAGAACTGGAGTGCTGCCATGGATGGCTACGAGCTCTTCAGGAGAGACAAGTGTGAGAGAAGGGCTGGAGGGGAGGCCCTCTATGTCAGGGAGACTCTTGATGCTGTGGAAGTTGAGACTGATGACAACCAGGTCGAGTGTCTCTGGGTGAGAGTCAGAGGGCTTGTCAACAAGTCTGACATCCTGGTTGGAGTCTGCTACAGACCCCCTGAGCAGGAGGAACAGACCTGTTGTTCTTTGAGCAGCTTGAGGCTGTGTCAAGGACAGCTGCCCTTGTCCTTTTAGGAGACTTTAATCTGCCAGATGTGTGCTGGGAACTTAACACAGCTGACAAGAGGCAGTCTAGGAGGTTCTTAGAGTGCATTGAGGATTGCTTTTTGTCACAGCTGGTGAGTGAGCCAACCAGGNACTCTTGATGCTGTGGAAGTTGAGACTGATGACAACCAGGTCGAGTGTCTCTGGGTGAGAGTCAGAGGGCTTGTCAACAAGTCTGACATCCTGGTTGGAGTCTGCTACAGACCCCCTGAGCAGGAGGAACAGACCTGTTGTTCTTTGAGCAGC
>VXBA01003884.1:0-34395 GCA_013399895.1 Serilophus lunatus
AGTAGCCTCACCCCTGGTAGTCTTACAAACCAGCTGCGACAAGAAGCAATCCTCGATACATTCTAATAACCTTCTGGACTGCCTCCTCTCTACTGTATTGAGTTCCCAGCAAGTATCTGGGAGATTGAAGTCTCCTATGAGAACAAGGGCTGGCAAACTTGAGAGATCCTGCATCTGCTTATGGAGTAATAGATCAACGTCTTCCTCCTGGTTGGGTGGCCTATAGCAGACGGTGATCACAATGTCAGTTTTGTTAGCTGCCCCTCTGACCTTTACCCACAAGCACTCAACCCGGTCATCCTTAATCTCAAGCTCCGTGGCACCATGTGTTTAATATACAGGGCCACTCCTCCACCCCTTTTCCCTCTCCTATCTCTCCTAAAGAGTCTGTAGCCATTCAGTGCAACATTCCAGTTATATAAGTCATCCCACCATGTTTCCATGATTGCAACTATATCATATCTTTCCTGTTGCACCAAGACTTCGAGTTCTTCTTGTTTATAATCACAAAATACAGTGCTACATGACACGCATCATCTTTTGGTTTGAAGAACACTGTTCATTTTATGCTCTCCTTTCACATAAATGCCCTCAGTTGCAACTTAATAAGCCCCAAAACATTGGTCACCAAATGATCATATTATATCAATCCGTCCTTTTGTTCCCTTGTTATAAAATTGAAAAACTGAGATGGAGAGAATTTGGCCTCAGTCCAAAACATGGCTAGATGCATCTGCATTTGGCTCTGTGCCCTAAAATATAATATTCAAATGTGAATTGTCCTTAATTTTTGTTTAAATAATCCCTTCTATTTTTTTTCTAGGATGTTTGCAGTGCTTGCATGATGTTTTTCCCTCCTGTTGTAGTCTTCATATTAAACGCAATTTTAATCTCTTCTTCCCCATGGAATTCAGAGAAGATGAAACCTAGTGGGACTATTTAGAAATTAAATGGGCTCCCTTAGAAACTGCTCTTTCAGAACCACTTATATTTAATAAAGAATGATACATTATTGTAGCCTTATTTAAACATCTTACAAAGTATAGTGGGGAAACTTATTTCTCTTTTTTTTCTCTTTTTTTTCCCTAAAAAGAGCTTTTACTACTGATGAAATCCTAGGAGTCTTCTACTCAAACAGCTTTAGTTGATACTGCTTCTGGTGAATATTTGTACATGTTCTATAGACAATTTGATACACATTGTCAGTGTGGACCTGCTCTGACTGCAATGGGATTTGGGCCAAACTGGAGTAGACCCTTGCTTGCAATAGAATTGCACATAAGTCTTTTGTGCATGAAGCTTCCTGTGATTAAAGAAGGGCAGGATTTAATAACTGGCATAGTACAAAATCAGCTTCAAATTCAGTCTTGTCTTGTGTTCTTTCATTTATGCTGCCCTAAATTCATAAACATAAAGGGAGGAGCAGGTCAGTGGAGTATGTGACCTTCAGCTGAGAAAACATTTGCTGTATTTTCAATGCTTTAGTTGTTGTCATTAGTACCTATAATGCCTAGCAGCAGTACCAATTAAATTGGTGTAAAGAGAGATTATAATATGGTTAGGGATAACACAAATTACAATACAGGTATTTAGTAAACAGGAGTGTCAGTATGTATAAAGCTTCACTAACATGTTAAATCCTGGTATTTCATAAGACTACAGAACATGGGCATTGCTTTGAGACAGCAAGCTGAAAAAAACACTTCATTTATAAATGAAATGTGTTTTAGTGTTATAAAACCCAGCAGGCAACTCATTCATTGGGGATAATCATTCAAAATCTGCTCTGCTTTGGTAAAAGGCTGGAAAAGCATCACTTCAAAACACACTGAGGGTTGCCATAGTCCTTAGGAACAAGTTATTTTAACATTATGTTTTTTTTAATTTAAAAAATGCTGTCTTCTGTCTGGAGAGCAGTCCTAAAAGGCTAGGTTTATTAATATTTTCCAGGTTTACAATAACTGTTATGGAAATAATTACATTTAAAGGGACTTAAAATACATACCACATGGTGGAGGAATTAAAGGTCTTCCTCAGTCATCTCATCCAACAACCTTGAGTGAGGTATTTAAACCAAGCGAAGTTAGTAATTTTAAAAGGTCGCTGAAGCTGTTAATAGAAGAAGTTTATGCTTATTATAAAAGTATTTCCTGAGGCTGAATTGCTCACTCTCACTTCTTGGGCTATTGTTACTGCTCTCTTACAATACTGAATTGAAGACTCTAGTTTTGTCAGGACCGGAAAGGTGGGTAACTAGTGTGTTGAAGCACAAGAGGTTTAGGTCTTAGTAGGTGAAAGTGAAAATTGGAGTTGGTGTTAGTAAATGCTGACCTCCAAGAGGTAACAAGGTGCAAAAACTTCATCTTGTAATTTATGAGGGATCAGCTTTTGCTGAAACTGGTTCTAAAAAAATCACCTGTTGCTGGCTTGGTATTTTGTCTTCCTCCTCTTTTCTCCCTGTGTCCCTGTAGTGATAAAAAACTTTTTTCCCCCATGTATAATTGTAAATAAGATTCAAATCTAGAAGATATACAGTGGCTGTGGATGTATCATATTCAGCATTTGAAAACAATGTGATGATGAAGAGTCCTGAGAGAAGCTATTTAAAAAAACTTTCTGTAAAACTGTTTTTTGTTCCTGTATTGGTTGCAGTTAACCAGTATTAGGATGAGACCCAGCAAAATGAAATAACACTATCAAAGCATTCTGGGCATATTCCCCATTTCTCTCCCTATTTTCAAAAATGTCCTAGTACCAAAAAGAGCCTTGCTTAAAGGTACCAGGAAGGTGACTCTTACCTTTATAAAGTGGTATAATGAAGGCCACTTAGAAACTAGACCTTACAAAAAAAGCCCCAAAACATTAGAAGTTGATGAAGCCATAAATATAGCCTCTTTCAAGAAAAGTTGATGAATCTTGTGATGGGGGAAAAAAAGCAAAGTACATGAACATCTGCATGGAACAAAATAGTCATAGATTTATCTAAGTTAGAAAAGGAAAATTGTGTTTCAACTAATCTGATGTTCTCTCTTTCCCAAGATCATTTTACTAGCAGATCTTATAGATATTTGTTCCTATTGAATCTATTCCTTATACTTTTTATATCTGGCATGGCGACTTCCACAAATGAACTATCACAAGCATGACCTATCTCTTCAAGTAAAGATTTTTACCAATAACTACTGTCTCACTTAATTACTAGCAAGGAGATTGCTAGTAAACATTGGCCTTTCTTATGAAAAAGATAGTGGAGGCAGACCTAATTTCTATGTACTGCTGTTAAAGTATAGAGCAGCACCCATGAGGCATGCTGACATTTTGCTCAACTGATGGCTTCAGAGCACAATTTCTGCATGGTTAGACACTGATGTCAGTATCAGAAAGAATGAAGATCACAAAAAGGGATACTTGGTATGATTTGACCACCTAGGTATTGTCAATTTTCCAAGGAGTAATATTGTGTGCATCTACACTAGGAGGCTGTAGTTGCACATGATGGAGATAGCATATGAGGTAGCCCTTCAGCTGCATGAAGCTTCCGTTCTCACCAACTGTGGAAAAACATTGCTTGTCAAAATGCCAGAACAATGAAGGCACTATATAATTTGTTTGTATCAAGAGACCCTGAAACTAAACTGAAGCAGAGATACCTGTGAGACCTGAGCCTATGGGCAGGGAGGTAGATTGAGTACCTCTTGTTGGTGTCCCCTAAAAGTCACGTGTGGATGTGGAGACCCAGTGCCAGTGCAACTGAATGTTTTGTGTTTGAGTCAGTGGGTCGTTTAAAAGGAAACGTGGATGTGCATTGTGTTCATATTGATCAGTCTGTTATTTTTGAGTTTTACAAGATGATGGTTGTAGGGAACTGTTACTTGTGAGTCTCTGCCATGACAGTGTTGGATGCAGTTGCTGTGTTACTGAGGGTCACATTTCCCTGTGCTGGCTGGCTGCCATTCTGATACAGCCTGTAAGGAGCTCCTTAGTGTTGAGTCATTTTTGAACAGTTAAGTATCATGCAAGATCCCCTTATTCATTTACAATAAGTACAGAGACTGAAATGTGTATCAGTGCAAATGCGTTCTTTTCTGCTTGGTCTTTTCATGTGACTCCTACCCAGCTGCTTTCTGGGTCTTTCCCATTGTACCTTCTCCATCTCATCTCCCATGCAGTTCCCTATGGCAGCAGCTATGGTGAAACCCTTTTCAGCTACCCCTTCCACAATAGTCAATCTATTGTGAAAGCATACCAAAATCCTTCCAGGAGATATCTGGGTGACTACACTGTGTATGTCATGGATCACATATGCATGTCATATCACTAGATTCTGCTGTCTACCGCTAATTTTAGGTTACAGATTTTCTCAGAAAAAAGATGATCTTTTTCTATGACTTATGCACCTTTGGTGCCACCTCATTGCTGGGAGGCAGGTACAATCTTTCAGCTAGATACTTTGGCAGGTTTTTTTTGGAAATGGTTTAGGGCTAGCTCATGACAAATCTCTTATGTCCATTTTTCCATATCTTTACCATTTGTTTTCTCATTAAAGCCTCTCAAATGTCCAAAAAGAGATTTTTTTTTCTTTTTCATGGAAAGGATGGCATCTTTACTGAAATACTTCTTCTTTTTTTTTGGAGATTAGCTTTCCCCTAAAGCTGTGGGTAGCATTTCTTTCTGCCCTTGCCCAGTAAAATCCTGAGAAGCTGCATGAACAGCAGCAAATGCCACTTTCTATCTGAAGTTCCTTAACAGTTTTAAGGCAGCCGTTGCATAGCAGAAGAGGCAATGCTTAATCCTTGTAAAATAACTTTTCAATTTTTGATTCCTATTCCAAAATTCCATAAATACATACATGGAAAGTTCATTGACAAACATACATAATATATCAGCCAAAAATTAGGTAAATGTGACAGAAATTATATGTTTTCTGACATAATAAAAAAGAACCTAAAAAGACACTTCTCAGTAACAGCTTTAAAAAGTAAATCCTTCTTAGGAATTTTAAAATTGTTTATAAAAATCCTATATCTGTTTTAGAAGGTCCCAATAGCCTGCTTTAAAGGCTCCTTCTGTCCAGTTTCCTTCATTGGCCTGTATCAGGTTACAGAGCTGTGTCTGGTTTTGTCTCCCAGTGTCCAACCCTGTCTCTGTGGCTATCACTCACTTCCAGCTCGCAGGCAAATGCCTTCACTCTGCTCCATGTGAAGTTCATGGGCAAGTGATGCAAGTGTTTTTTTGCTGTTCCCATCTCAACCCCGCCCCTAACTTCTACTTATGATTAATGAGATCTTATCATGGCAATGTTTCAGTGCGAGAACTAGTCCCATATACATGGCAGCAGTCAAGGCGAAAAATTGCTTTTTCACCTCACAGGTGCTTAATTTTCATTTAAGAGAACACACACTATGGAAGTGATGTGACCGCTGCATAGTATAAATGCAAGTTATTCTGTGGTTTGTTGCTGGAATAGGAATGCATTCAGTTCTCTGAATGCAGACCATTATTTTAACCTCTATGAGCTCTTGGGTCTTCAAAAATAGCTCAAAGAAAAGGCTCAAGTAAGAAATAAAAGGGGATCCTTCTGATATTTTTTAATTCCTCAAATCAACAAAATTAGAAATATCTTTTGTGTTTATTCTATTTGCTAGCTCCCCACACAGTAAGGTTTTTGATGAATAAAGAACAGATGATCAGACTATTTCTCTAGATTCTCTTTGGTGGTAGGCATTTTGAAAAGTTAAGAATTAAAAGTGTTTTAAAGGAAGAGATTTGCATACCAGGAAGGTAAATTTAATCTGGCACTTCTGCTACTTTTCCAAATACACACTTATCACAACGCATGCAGGGATAGAAAGGAGTTACTCACCTGAAGTTTATTTTAATTTAGTTAAACTATATATGATATATTTCCGCCCTTGCCCAACATCTGCCCTAGGATGATGAGTGAGATGTAACATATTAGTCAAGGCAAGTTTTCTGTGGTGATCTCAAAAAAGTGTGGGAACAGAGGTCAGAGATTGTACTATATTTGCTAATACACATATGGAATACATGATTGAGGTCCCCTGCAGTGCATTGCCAACTTTGAGGAATTTGTAACTTTGTTAAAACGACGGGGGGTGAGGGGTGGGAAGGGAAGGGAAGGAGAGGGAACAGTTATAGTCAATGAATATTCAAATTCTCATTCCATTAAGCAGGTAATTGTTCACAAATTTCAATGAATTATACGTGCCAGGGCAGAAATGTGAACTCCAGGGCTGTGTGGCTTCTCAAAAGAGCGTCTGACTAACATGGAGACATATGCAGTAGTAATGATTGATTGGCTTGATTTGGTGTACTAGCTTGGAGTGTGCACTGGACCTAGTCTTGTCATAGGGGTCTGATTTTAAAACTTTTGGGATTTTTTTAGCAGCCATTTAGAAAGCCCTGATTATATAAATTTTCTACCTGTCCTAGTACCTTACTTTTTGTTTGTCTGCGAGCAACTGGTCAAGCACAAGACAGTTAAATACCTCTATATGGGATCTCATTAACTTTAAAATATCCTTTGGCTCAGTAACTGTATAAAAATAACAAGTGTTTGCTTTCTGTATGCAGTTTTGTTTTTTGCTAGTTTCTGTATTGTGTACACTATACTAATTTTTATTTTTTTAAAAAGAAATACTCTTATAAGCTCAGCCTGTCATCTAGTAGTCCAAACACCTTCTAGATGTTAACCATCATCAGTGGTGAAAATGCAACAGTCCATATTTTCCCCTACCACAGTTTTTTATTCAAGATGAGATGTAACACAAAGGTAGGGTTAACACACTGGCCATGTGTACTAGTTTGAAATCAAACCAGTGGGAGATTGCAAGTCAGAATTATAATTTAATAGGAAAAAAAAATTAAAAGAAATAAATAAATGTAGTAGTACATGAACACTGACAAAGTCAGATACACCCTGACACTCTATGGTAATAGCAGTCCAAGCAAAGCAGTTCCGTTGAAGCAGTGATCCTGTAAAAAGAAAAGGGTGAGAAAGTCCAATGGTAGCTCTTGCCCTCTGGAAGTCCAGTAGGTAAGCGCTGCTGTGGTGTTCAGAATCTCAGCTTATATCCAGGATGGAATAGTTGTCTCCTCCCTCTGGGCAAAGCATCTCACAATGGGATGGTGAGTCGTGTGATAAGGCCTGATGGGCCCATTAACAGCAGATAGTCCAGGAAGGAGCTATCTCTGAGTCATGGGTGAGGCATTGATGGCCCATTAACAGAAGATAATACAGAGGGAAATGGCAAGGAACACTGTTTCACCAGGTGTTTCAACAGCTAACAGAGATGGTAATAGAATATACTTCAACCTAGGACATCATGTTTTTTGAAATTAATTCTCAATGCTGCTTCTAAAAGAAAATAACCAAGCTGATTCTTTACTGTTTTATCTCTGCAGAGCAGGCCAAAATCAACAATAGCAACAATGAAGATTTGATGCCTAAGCAGATATAATTTAAAGGCAGTGATAAAATGTTTTGGAAATGGCTTTTTTGTTATTATGGAATAACATTAATTCTCTTTATTCCAAATACTTATAATACTGAAGAGTTTATACATAGTTGCTTTAGCAACTTGAATATTCTGTATTTTGACTATTTTTGTCTCCAAAACCAAAAATGGGAAAAATAGTAAAATTCCCTAATAATTTGTTAAATTGTTTGCAGGTGTTATTCATAAATATAGACACAAAATAATAGTTATATAATATTAAAGATTTATAAAAGAGAAATACAGCATGAATAAACTGAAACATCAAAGGGTCTTGAATGTAGTTTCAGTTTATATTTCACATGGCAATCTGTGGACTGATCATGCATCTCCTCTATTCTAATGATACAGCAACCTGCTACAATTTCCTTTCAATATGGAGTAGATGCGGTTTTTTGGGAAAAAGCATTGTGCTCCAAAACAGTGTCAGGAAACTCTGATCTTGATATATTAAAAAAGATATTAAATAATGTGCTTTGTTTTCTAACATGGAGATGTTTTTGATTCCCTATGTGTAGTCTCACCACAGAAACTTGTTAGAATACTTGACATTTAGCTTCAAACACAGTATTTACTCTGCACTATGTTTATCTCCATTAGCGTGGTGCATGATCTGCATTTATCCAGGCTCCAGCTTCTGGTGATAGAGGAGAGTACAAGCAGCTGACACCACGACCCTGAACCTACTCTAGCCTTAGACCAAACAAAGCCTTCTGCCGAGTAGTTTTAGAGTTTAGGAGATGTTTTGGCAGTTTAGTAGGATTAGCTGTGGTGGAGGGATACTGCAGAAAATCCTGCCCCCTTCTAACCCCTGCAGGCATGACTTCTGTTCCTTGAGGGTGAGGAAAGGGTGTGCAAAGCAGGTGCTTCAGCAGAACATATCCTTATAGGATTACTTTGCTAGATCATGAAGACCATCACCCTTTTATGCTGCCCTAATGACATCCTGAAAACACCTCTGAAGAGGATGCTCCTCTGAAGAGCATGGGGCTGCCCTGGTGCAGCAATGCTATCCTTTTAATTGCAAGAACAAGGTTTAAAGCAATCCCAAAAATATCCGGCAGGAATTCTCTCAACATTGCTGTATGCAGAGTACTTTCATGGAAAAGTCATGGCTTTTTTTTTTGATGAAATGCAGAGTACTAGGAAAGTATCGTGTATAGATAACATTTCCTATCTACTCCATCAGCAGATCATTCTATACCCAACCTAGAAGCTACTCTGCTAATAGATTTGCTCCTGATATGATGTCCGAAGTCATTGACCAATTAATTTTGCTCATTTTGCTTAGTTATATTAGGCTCAAAACAGAGGCTGCTTTCTGTAAAGTAAGTGCTGACTCAAGCATTCTCTGCTTTTTCTCTGGGTGTGTTTGTATGTGTGTGTGATGGATATATAATTATGTGATATCTGCATCCTGAGCCTAGATGATTTTCACTTGCAGACTGTGTCAAATCACCAGCATAACTGTGTGGGACCACAAAATAAATCTCCCTCAGAAATCAGTTCACCTGTTATGGAATGAGGTGAGATTAGCAAGCTCCTTTCAGCAAGCAACAGTCATATTGTTCTGCTATAGCATTGACTTATCCCTTCCCTCCAAGACAGGACCATGAACTGGCATTTGGTGGGTAGCAAATGCATTGTGGAGTCATATTTTGTCCAGCAGTTCATTCACCTGGACTGCTCTGGCAGGTGAGCCGCTCTTTAATGACTGAGGCTTCTTCAGAATCCCATGACCATTCTGCAAATGTAGCTGGTTACCCAGGTAGGGTTTTATTTGTGTATGTGGTGCTTTTTTTTTTTCCTGCACCTCAGGATAATGAAAAGGAGTGGAGGTAATTTTTAAGAAGTTGTATAATCATGGCAGAGTTAAAGTTTTTGATGTAAAGAAAGTCACCAATTCACAAAGGAATTTGATTACCTCTATCCATTATACACACACAGTGAGTGATCATGCTACTAACCATCTGTCATCTATTTCATTTGCATCATCAACACCTGCCCTGTTTATTTGCTACATTCTTTTTTTTCACTGAATTCTTATACTGCTTTAATAAAATACACAAGTGTTATTGTTAAAACAAATTAATTTACAATCCTCCATAGAGATAGTATTACTTATATTTCAATTTGGCTTCTAATGACCTGCTTTCTTGCAAAATGACTTAATTCTAGTGTCAAAGATTAGTTATTAGACATTACCCTGATGTATCAGTCATGTACTGCTGAGACAGGCAAAGCAGTTCTGGGTGTCCCTGGCCATTAATCAGAACTCAGAGACATTTTCCCTTTAACTCATTACAGAACCTGATGTCATCTGTCACTTCAACTCATTGCTTTACAGAGAGTTTTGAATCTGCCTTTCTTTGTGTTTTCATCATTTGGATCTTCAAGCAGGAGAAAAGTGCTGGAAGTCAAATTGCTTGAGTGTTTTGACTGTACCTTTCCTTGTGTTTTCATTGTTTGGATCTTCAAGCAGGAGAACAGAGCTGGAAGTCGAATTGCTTTGAGAAGCAATTGCTTTGAGAAGCTTTGCTTGCTTGTGTTTTCTGTCGGCTCTCTGCTGAGGAGTTAATTTTGCATCTCAACTGTTATGTGAATGGGGCCTAAAAATCAGTACTTTCTGTTCCCTACATCAGTTTTGTGAGAAATTAACACAACTGGATTTTCCCAACAATTATAGCTGAGGATGGACATTCGTTCTGATGACAAGAAAATGGTATAAGCATAGACCACACAGGCCATGCTTCTTCCATGGGAGTGTCTTGGCAAGGCATCTACTGTCAGCCATCATGTTCCTGAGGTTCACAAAAGGCGTGATGAAGCAAGCAGCTAAATTCAGCCAATTCTCACAGCATCAGCTATGTTCATGGGCATTCAGAAGAATAGCTGGTTTTGCAGTTCACATATTGGTATTTCATATGCTAACTTTTATGTGCAATGTAGGGCAGGGACAAGTTCTTCATCACTATATTGCAGGCAAGAGTTAGCTTTTCTTGTTCATTACTTCACAAGTAATGTAGCATTTTCATGACAGTTAACCCTAGTTTTGAGGCATTTGCAGACTGAGATATGACAGTAAGGATGGATTTGATCTTTGGAAAACAGTATAAAGCACTACTGTATGTCTTTGTTTTGTTGATTCTATGATGCGTAAGAGAAATGCATGCCATTAAATTAAATCTCAAATCTTTAGGACATTTCAACAACAAGGGCATGAAAATTGCATATACAAATTAATGGATTATATACAGACATTAAACTTTTTAAACTATTTATGACAACTTAAGCTTTTGAACAATTACAATCAGAGTATGTAATGAAGTTAATACTTTAAGCTTCTAAAAACTCATTCATGGAGATGATACAACTGGTAGGATTTAATATAGAGAAGGTTATTTCTTCTATTCACAACCAAGTCTACATGCTGCAGTATTACTTCCAACAAAAATTTATTCTCAGTATGTTTAAGTGGTGCAGTTGAGAGTGGGTAAAACTCTTTATTTTCCTAAAATATTGTCACTTCTCTCTGTCGAAAACTGAGAAGCTACTTAGTGCTATAAAAGGCAAATAACGTCTCATCTGACTTCTTGACAACTTCATACCGTGCTGGTAGAATAAAAGATGCTCTTTATTTTCCTAAAGCACAGGAATTGGCTGTAAAGAGTAGGCTGATGAAACTTCAACAGCTGTTTTCTAAGAAGCAAGGCTTTTTTCACAATGGACTGTCAAGGGATATGTGAATAATACACCAGACTAACTCTTAAACAACAGGCATTCTATGAAATGATCAAACTCAGCTATGAGGGTCTAAGAATAACCTCCTTTGGATGTCAGAGGTGGGATGTTGCTTTTCACATACTATGAATGCTGAAGTCATACATAAAACATTTAGCTGAGTAAATGCTCTGTTTTTATAGCTTGTAATATTTGCAGGTAAAGTTAATATGATACATTAATATCTTACCATGAGGATCAGCCCTTTTGATTATATGGTATATCTCCCTATGTAAGCATCCTTACTAGTGCTGCTTTTCAAATGATACAAACTAATTGCTTCAATCAGATTAATAAATAATTCACATTTCTAAATGCTTTCTACACAAGGTGATGGAGCATTGTGGTAGAGTAGGAAACATCCAGTTAGAGCCCAAAATATCTTCAGACATAATCCTAAAATAATCTTAGTTTTAAATGGCAAAGGTTTGTGCTTCCTGCTCAGGCAGCACACCATCAGCATCCAGATCAGGAGTTATGCCAAACTAGCTCTAATCTAATATGGAAATGAGATGTTGGCCTTGATATTGTGTCATTCTTCTGAATGGGATCACCTGCACCCGTATCTCCTAAGAGTAAATTTCAAACAAGAGTTAGCTCCTTAAGCTTTCTAATTAAAATGAGAAATCCCCAGGCTTCCATGACTCAGCCCCAGAAAAAGATTATTAGGAATTTAATAGGGAAAATATCACATCTCAGACCATCTGTGACCCAGTGCTCTGTGAGAATTTAAAGAAAACTGGAGGGAGGACGTGCACGCTCCAAAGAACACTCTAGGAGTACTTTGTTGGAGCTGCAATAAATCAACATAGTTAGAGTACAACCTTTTTCAGATTTAATTACTGTTACATAATTATTAGCAAAGTAGTCTCCTCTGGAACTGTAAAACTCATTACATCAAAAATCCCCAAGCTCCTGATGGAATTTATGAACTAGTTACTCTCTTCCTAGCTCTGGAAAAATGCAATAGGATGTATTTTGTTCTGTCTCCAGCTATTCTATTCTATTCTATTCTATTCTATTCTATTCTATTCTATTCTATTCTATTCTATTCTATTCTATTCTATTCTATTCTATTCTATTCTATTCTATTCTATTCTATTCTATTCTATTCTATTCTTCTTAGCTTTGGGGAACATTACTTATTTGTCTTTTTTATTATAAAACATATTAATTTTCATTTGTATGCTTTTCTGCTCTTGGCACAGAATCTGGATATAAGCACTGAGGGACAGATACCCTTTCCCCTTTGCTGAAAGGGATTTACATCTCATTTCCTCTATTGCTCTAGTAGCTACTGATTGAGCTAGAGTATGGATTCCCTTACGGAGATGCCTAAGAACAAAATTTTCATTGTCTTTTCCCAGTTGCTATGAGTACACAGATTCAAAACCTGCCAATGATCTGAACAAACTACCACCAGAGAAGGCCATTTGGTGTCTATATCAAGCAAATCTGAGGCCAGCCCTTCCCTGGCCATTGGTGCCTGGTTAGAGATTGTTGAGAGCTGCCTTCTGGCTCTCCCCTGTGAGAGTGGAGGGATTGCACAATGCCCTAATGGACAGGCTGACCCCTAAATCCATGACATTGCCTCATAAATAGAACTGGTAAGAGACATCTCCCTCAGAAAGCTGAGAGAACAAACAAAGAATGGTAATGACCACGACTAACTTAGAGCCCCATTATTTCACAGCTGGTGGGGCTGGGCTGAGCAAGAAGCAAGGCCCAATCAGATTAAAATAATTACAGCAATCCTTCCTTTCGCATTTCTTCCTTCAGTCAGGAAATTGCAATTCTTAGCAGACCTGGTGCAAGCACAGCCCACTGAGAGGTAATCCTAAAGCTAGGCAGGTTTTCAGTTAACTGTGAGCTCAGAAAGTACAGGTCTAAGAAAAATATCATAAAGCATAACTCATAGAAAAGCAATGTTCTTGCGCCATAGCACAAAGATCAAATTATATTTGCCTGTAGAAACTGCTATGATGATATTGTCCAATGGGAGAATACCAGCCTGCTTTTTCTTAGTTGCTCTCTTGAGTTTGTGTTATCAGACTGTAACTGGTCTTCCTGCATTTACCAAATTCAAAATATGATTTTGTTGTTGTATTAATTGACTTGCAAAATTGCAAATCTTATCTTGGCAATTGTCAAAAATTTCTTGTCTCAATACAACATTTTTTATCCATAGACATAACAGTTGAGCTAACACTTACTCCAAAGTTTAAACTAGGGCTTTACAAAACTTGAGATACTGAGCTGTACTGGTACTGGGTCAGGAATATTGGGATATTTGCTTTTGCACTGCATTTCATATAATTCAGTTATCTTCACAGATATTTTCTTGGTATATATCACAGGTTGCAAAATAACGACAAATATAACTTAATTTTACATTATATTTTAATGTGATCTGCATCCTATATTTAATAAATGATACATTTACAATACCTCAAAAGAGAGATTAAGGGAGAAAGTAAGGATGAATAGGAGCCCTCTTTCCTATAACAGGGCTCAAGGATCAGAGTGAGCATTTGTGGTGGTTTAGCACCACTATATTCATTAGGGGGCACTCAATAGTGATGAGAAGAATGAACAGAATTAACAACAGAGAAACACTTTATTTATCTAGAGCTCAACTAGAGAAAAACACAGTTTAAAGGAACTCCAGACTTAACACAGAAAAACACCTGAAAAAAACACACGAAAGGGAAAAAAGAAAGAAAAAAAAAGGAATAAGGGAACTGCTTTCAAAGGCCAGGGAGGCTGGCCAAAGACAAGCAGTGGGAAGGGAGAGCCACTTCCTTCTTTCTCTGGTGGTAGCCAACTCCCAGCCTTTGGAATCTCTGTAAAACACAACAGAGTGAAAGGTTCCTCCCCCCCAGCCTGGGATGTTATTTTGGGGAAGCCTTCAATCTGCAGTTGTGCTGGATTGGCTTTGATGCCGATGGGGGATGGGCGGAGTCAAGCCACGAGGCCTGGGAGTCACAGAAGGAGAGCCGTGCTGCTGCTCTCCAGCTTTGCAGGAAGCCAAAAAAAGTGAACTTCCGTTGCTTTGGGCTTTTAAGCTCTCCAAGTCCCGCCTGAATCCTGCAGTCCTCTTCCCGGCTTCGCCACTTCGGATTGGCCAGCGGGCTGGGCTCCACCTCCCCCTTCGAGGTTCCCGGCTCCAACAAAATGGCGTTTCCCACCAAAATCTGTGAGCTGACAGCTCCCTGGCACCATCTTTTGCCAGCCGTGGGATAGCTGCTGCCTCCCAAGGCACCCAATGACCACAGAAACCCACAAAAGGGGTGTCTGGGGCCGACCGGGGCCACAGGAGCTGCCTGGGCAGCGACTGCGCCTCTCCTGCCATGCGAGGGCTGTTCCCGGGGCCGCTGGCACCGGGGGGCTTCTTGCTGGCTTTTCCTCGTGGCAGTGTGGGACTGGTGCCACCACCAGGGCAAAAGCAAAGCCACTGCCGGCCCCCAGGAAGCAGGCGACTGCCCGAGGGAGAGGAAGGAAAACACGCAGTGGCTTCCCCTCCCCGGCACTGGGACAGCTCCGGGCAAAGGACCTGACCTGCAACAGCGTGGTTGCTGGGATCGCGCTGGCGGGACCAGCCGAGCGCTGGCGGGACCAGCCGAGCTCTCCCCTCCAGCTCCGCTGCCGCCTGCCTGGGGAGAACCAGCGAATGCCTGAGCAGGGGGCCGTTCCTGGGCTGAAGCTGCAATTAATGCCTGCAGCCCGCCGCCTCTGCCCGGCCCGCCCCACAACCTTGCATCGGCACTGTGGGGTCTGGGAAGCAGCCCCACAGACTCCTGGAGCCACCCCAGTCCCGCACACGGCGGCTCCCGACCCCACTCCGGGCACTGCGGGCTCCGGGTCCCGCCCTGGTCCCTCATACCCCGCGCCGGGGCCGTGCTGGAGTTAAACTGTGTCCCGGGGAGAACCAGCGGTGAGTCAGGGAAGGAAGTGAGGGAAAAAAACCTGAAAGAAACAGGGTTTATACCAAAAACGGGGGATCCCGTCCCCTTTCCCACCCCCCCCCTCACTCCCTCTAAGAAACACCCAGCACCTCCCCGTACCCCTCTCCCCTTTCAAACCCCTACAGCATTTAACATGGCACCAGATGAAATAAAGTTTGCTGCACTACATTTCTGGTAGACATTATATGAACAGATGGCTTAGAGAGGAAGAAAGGATAGAGATAGTTTGACACTGGATTTTTAAATGAAGGAAGAGTCAGGAGAGTTCAATATGAACAGGTATGTCTGATATTTTTTAATTTTCTTGTCTAGGAAAAAGGAGTTGCTCGAAGTGGCCTAGTGAAGTAGGTCTTGAGGAGATATCAAGGAGAAAAATTACAATAGATAAGGTAAGAAGAATGAATGGTATATTCCTTGATGGTGGGCTAAGAAGAAAACATGGCATATGAAACAAAAGACAAAGATAGGATATGAAAATAATCCTAGTACCATCCATGAAGCATATTTGAATTGCAGAGACTTCTATCCAAATCCTTCTGCTTATCTGAATAAGTTTTCTGCTGAAGCATCTCAGTGGAAAATTGTACTGAGCTTATTTTCTTGGGCACATCCTTACTTTTTGAAAGATGGGCTCAGGAGGTTTATTGGCATGGAGGCAGAGAGCCTGATTTGGGCACTCATGTGGGCCACTGATTGAAGTCTCAGACTCTTGAGCAAGTTACCATAGCTTAATGAGTTCCTGTGTAGCAGCTGAGCTGTTGCAAATGTAGGGTAGCACACGATAATTAAAACTATTTTGCTGAGGATCAGCTGATGCATGGCAGCCATTAAGCCAAGGTATTTCAGTCACATGCCTGAAGTCTGATTTAATGAATCTGGGTTCAGCTCAGGAGGTGGATCATCAAGTTTCTGTTTGCTTTGTAACTTCTTGGGACAGCCATTTCATCTTGGGTTTTCTCATGGATTTAAACAGTAGTAGTGGTGTCAGGTCACAAAAGTGAGGTGTTCTGGAGAGACAAAAAAAAAAAAGAAGAAAGAATATTTGGATTTGTTCTTGGGTAGAAGTGTGGAGGATGTTAAACTTTTGCAAGTTTTTGTGCTTATCCTCATTAATACCTGATTAAATCCAGTGTGTTTAATGGGGTTTTGCTGGTAGGAATGAGGGCAAAATCTTGCCATAGGGATCTAGCCTTCTATTGGTGAGTACACATAACCTCAGCTGAGATTTATCGCCATTCCTGGGAAGTGCTAAGTAAAGAGCAGGATTCAGGAAATGTGAATTTTATTTACCACTTAGTCTCTCTCTCTCTTTTTTTTTTTCTTTTATTAATACATGTTATTCTCATTTCCTACATATTCTTTCATTTTCAGGGTGAACTGGTTCTTATGCCTCAAGAAAATCAGGAGAGCATCTGAGAAATAAGCTGTTAGAAATGGAATTTTTAAGCATCACACAAGGAGCTGCGTGCACAGACTTCATTATATCCCCTACAGTTCTGCCAGCTCATAAGAACATAACACACCAGAGGAAGACTCTGTACTAATAGCTGACAGAACTCAAATAAAGAAGACAGCTCCCATGCTTCCTCCCATTTCAGGAAATCATTGTGTGAATGCAGTGAAGTATATTTGTGATCCTGCTTTCCACTGTGATACTCTTCTGGTGGACAGGACTTGTTGATGACAGGAATGCTAGAAATAGTAAGACTTAATTTATACTAGGCTGTCTGCTTCTATTTTCTTTCCTTCATCTATCCCCATTATTTCACTGTAATTTAGTTTGGGTTTGCCCCAAAAGTGTTGCTTAGAAATTAGTAAAAATAATCTGAAATCCTAGAAGAGCCTAGACCAGAGATTTGATTCTCTGAACCCCTTTAGCACTGTTAATGCTTTGGTCTCTGATGTTATTTCCTCATGGAGTTCAGTTAGCCTGGCTGCAATGATGATGCCTTTGCTGCTCAGGAGAGATCAGGCAAGAATGTTTTCCAGGAGAGGAGCTATACTGACAACAAATAACCTGAACTACCAACGACTAATGATGCCTCAAAGATGTCTCTAATAAACATCAGTAAGTGAAAACCACTCTTTCTCATTCTTTTTGAGTAGCTCAGCGGCCATTTGATAAGCCTGACCTCCTAATTCTAGGTTTTGTTCATGCCTTTGATAGATACTTCCAGGTTGTTACTTGATGTATTGTGGTCTTAGGCTTCTTTCTTTGCCCCAGCCTCATGACTTATTCTGAGTTAGGATATGATTTGGATTGTTCTTGGTGCATTTTTCCATCTATAAGTGAAACCTAGGTAAAGCTGAACAGTGCAAAAACAAAACAGCTGCTGACTTATTGAACAAGTGTCAATGGTTCAATTGAAAGTGCTGTTAATGAAAAAAAGATAATTCTGTGCCTATGATTTTGGCATTATTTGCTGTTGATTGAGTGCTGACCACCATGCCACAGCTCATGCCAGTTTGAAGAAACAGAGAAAGCATGCTGGGAATCTCCCAATACAGCTGTAGCATGGTGTGAAGGAAGATAACACACAGGTACCTCCAAAATTGTCAGGTGGTGGAAGAATTTAGGAAAATTTATTTCCAAAGATGAGAACACTAAAACATAAAGAACATTAAACTTAACAGTGTTAAAAAATACCAAGTATGGGAAAAGACACCCCCCCGCTCTTCTCAGGAGTTTTACCATCCCCCTGTCCCCCTGCTGTGAGGGCCTTCAAACATGTTTGGAAGAACTCATCTTCTCATAGCAGGGAGAGCTCTTATTTGGAAATGGCTTGGTTTATTGCTCTTGCTCTCAGTCAGGTAATTCATCAATCAGACTTGAATCTAGGGGCATAAATCCACTCTTGCCTGTTTACAACAGGCTTTGTTAAGTAACAATGAACCTGGTATTGCTGGAGTTTGGTGTGCTCCAAGAGGATAAGAAATGCAACTTTGAAAACAAGTACTGTTTCTCATTCAGACATGACAAAGTTCTTCAACAATACTACTGAAAATGAATGCCTTTATTTAGCATTATGTGTTCAGGCTAAACATGCATGCACAACTCTGGGTATGTTATGCAAAAACTCAGCAGTAGCTCACTTAAAGCCAATCTATTTGGCTATTTAGCTATTTAGGCTCTTTGGTTGTTTTAAGTTTTGTAAATTTTTTTTTAAGCTTAGTAATGCTGATGTTGTAACACCTTGTTATTATATTTTGCTCCTATTGGCCAAAGAGGTATTAGATGCTCAGTGCTTTTAAAAGATGTGCATTCATGTTCAGAAGGCTGAACTGGTAACAGCGATCTGTTTTGGTGTTTTTTAATAAACACCAGTTATATCTGTAGTTCTATGAATGCATGTAGCTATTCCTCAGTTTTACACAGGATTTGATAATCTCAAGTGGTGTTAGTGGTTTTGGACCTGTTTGGACTGTTGTGCCTGTGTAGGAACCATCTTGAACAGCTTTTCTGCCAGTAAGCACAAGCTGACTTCACATGCCTACAGATCATTCTGCAAATGAGTTTCCGTAGTGACCAGGGAACCTAAAATTGAAGCCATATGGAAACTTACTGTGCATATTAAATTGCATGCAGCACTGTTAACAGCATTTTGATTTGTGGCTGCAAGTAACAAATGAATTATATTAATTTTGTAGATGCAAGCTAATTTATCCAGAATTACTTTTTAATAACCAGCATTATGTTCACTGTTAAGATTTAAATATATTTAAGAAAAAGTCTGAGGATTTTTTCAAAGAAAAAAAGATAATTTGAGAGTGAGTTTATGATATAATTCTCTAGATATTTCAAAGTAAAATGTCACATAGCAATTGAGTTAATTGGAGACCAGATTACCTGTACATGATGCAAGAACTGGGAAAAATCACAGATGAAATGGGCAAACCAAGCAAAGACTGTATTTTCTACTGCTATCTCCTTGCTTGCAGGAGAGAAGAGGCAGGTAAAACACTGATCTAGGATATCAGAGCAAAGGGATTATCCCTCCTTCCCAATAACTTGCCCTTTTCAGAGTGGGAATTTCTTCCCAGACAATTAATTGTTGACTGTAAGAAGGCAGGGGATGATGATGAGTTTAGGCTTGCAGTCAGGTACTGCTAGAAATGTGTATGGTTCCATATAAAATATCTTCTCTTATGCCTTCATCCATTAATAACATATTTAATATATTGAAATTTATTCTGTAGCATTATTTTTGCCCAGAGTGCTGAATTTGAAAGGAGGGTACATCCCACCATGCGGATAGAAAAAAGAGTTAAGGAAATATGACTACAGTATCAGTGAGATATTACACTCAAGGTAGCATGTACTGTTAGTCTCTTATAGAGGCCACAAGGCATAGCTTAAATGAACCACTGAAGAGCTTTACACAAGGCTGTGCCTGTGGTAGAAACCATTACTCATGGCAGAGTCACCATCTTACAGAACATGCTGACATCTGCCTGAGTACCTGAGGGCACAGGAACCCACGATTAAGTAAAATGTGAATGTGTGGTACAGCAGCATAATCTCCTCTAGGGCATCTTTTGCAGGCTCAGCTGTTGTGAAGTGCCTGTTAATCCAGCATGAAAGCTGAAGTAACTCTTCTAGTGTAGATGACCTGCTGTGTGAAGCAACCACCTCCTTCAAAATGAGGATAGGCAGAGGTGTATCTGGGACACACTTGCTGTCCAGGCAAAACAGACTGGTGCCCTGGCACACCTATCTCTGAGGAGATAATTAGATGAATTTGTTGTGATCACAAAGTTGCTTTTTTCTCGCAGATGTCAAGTACTCCCTCACCTGTGTTTCCAGTGGGTGCTGTGGTGCATCTTGTGTTGAATTACTCTATGTGCTAGGAAACCTGTGGTCATAATTCTAGTGGCATATATTCATATCCTGCATCACTTGTTGTGTTGAGGCTGTGTTTCTGTGGCTGCAATATTTGTCATTCTGATTTTAGGACTTAATTATCCTATGGCTGTCTTATAAAGAGACTGCGAAATGAGACATGGGGACAGGTTTATCCTTTTAGCAAAGCTTCTATTATTTTATTGACTAAGGAAAAAACTGTGAGTGTAGTAAGACTAAGAATTTAGAAGTTTTTGGGAACATGTTGGTTATGACTAATTTGAATCTGTGGCCTGAAAGTTTGTATAGCTAAACATGTGGGAATTTGTGGTGGACATATTGACTGGCTATTCACTCACTGTCTTCTCACACTCATAACTTTTGTTGTCCTTTTGGCATCAAAATTAATATAACTATATGCATTCAGTCAAATGTTTCCCCTACTTTCTGAAGAGAACCTACAAAACTGTGCCCCAGGGGGTGTAGGTATGTAAATTGATGGGTGTGAAGTGGACCAAAATGGCTACTGATTCTATTGTGGGGAAAATAGTTACTTTTCTAAAGTACTGTCTGTTGCCAAGACAAAGATGCCAAACACAACAGCTCTCATTTTAAATCCAGAGGGAAAGGGCTTTTCATTGTGACTGACATGGAACCGCCCTCATTATTTAAGAATGCAATCCAATTGTTCAGTTATTAAAATTAGTAAGAGTCCTGCTTATGGTGTTCCCACTGTCCAACTTTTCTTTCCCAGAAGTGCTTCTCCCAGTCTGGGGCAAATATCCACCTGCATTCAACTGGGCTTCTCCTTGGATTCTGAGGAAGATCCTTTCAGAGTTTCTTTGTTTTCAAGCTGTCTGCCCAACAGAACTGTCAATTCAGTTGCTTCTAAGCATCAGGCATCTGCTCATGTGTCTGTAAATAAATAACGTAGTGGATGAAGCTATGCTTAGCTTCCCATGTGATGTAGGCAACAATCTGGTATCTGCTGAATTCTAATGGAACAGGAGTGTACCAAAATCCTAGCTCCTGCTTTCAAAAGTACAAAATTTATGTTATAGTCTGTGGTTTAGCCAGGATTCTCTATCTCTATGAGGACCTCCAATTCAGATGATTATTAAAACTTGCAGTTGCAAATAGAATGTCTAAGCACTTCAGAATTTATAAGCTCTTACATGTGACTGTACTTACAGACCAGGAAATGTCATCAGCTTGAAAAATACTATTTCACATCTTGATCAACTCTGATTAAAAAAAATAATAAAAAATATTAAGGGGGAAAAACTCCAAACCTCTTTAACAATGTTCAATAGAAATGCAAAAATACCCCTAGAGTATCAAAAAGTACAATGTTCACAACACTGAGGTGGATATGAGAATGCATTGAATATCCTAGGAAAATGATAAATCATAAATGTTGCTTTTCTTTCACCAGTTTTTTTCTTAACCCCCTCAAATAGTCCAGAATTTCAGCTTCAACCAGATATGGCTTGTTTCTGTATAGTATGTTCTACATACAATGTGTAGAATCAAGTTGTGCAAGAATAGAATTAAATAATGCAAGTAATGCAGTTACAGGGATAAATGTGTAAGTCTAAGGAGCAAGTGACAAAGGATAACAGCCAAGAGAAAAATGGTGTTTTGGGGGAGAAAGGGGAAGGAATCTCTTTCCAACTCCATAACAAATTTGGTTTTGCCAAATCAAAGCCAGTTGTGACTCATAGGAACCCCACACTTAAGGTATTTAAAAAAACCCAACCCAAACCCACCAACTTTTTTTCCCCTCAGAGCAATTTTGCTTGCAGATTTGGCTTTCTTTTCCCTTTTCCTAGCTCATTCTTGAAATTCCTCTGAGATGAGGAGGTAAGCTCTGCAGGAAAATAGGCCATCTGATTGGCATAGCATAGAAGAATTTTGTGAGATAACTTGCTCAGTTCTAACTGTGTGGTGGAGAGGGCTTAGGAATGTGATTCTGCAAGGCAGCCATGTGTATGGTAGATTTGTATCAGTGAGACATGACAGGTCTGCCCTTGAGATTCTGCAGTGGCATAGTGCCAGCTGTTTGCCATGCTGATCTGTGTCTCTCCAGAGCAAAATCAAAACCTGCTGCCATGGTTCAGTTCTGGGTCAGACCCACAGCCAGATTACTGTTTGTTCTTGTTTTTAATTTGGAAACTGCTGAAATTTTGTAAGGGAAGCTGCTTTCATGACAATTGAGTCTAAAGCAGCACCATCTCTGCTACTTGTATATCAAAGGTTGCAGGATTTTGGTACCTGAATTAAGCCTGCTTTGAACTTGGGACCGTAAAACATAATCATAGGCTTCAATTAAGCTAGACTCACAATCTGGTAAGTGAAACCATGCAACTACTTTTCAATTTAGACAAATACTATTTGCTTCTGCAAGGAGAGATTCTGCCTTGTGTTTCACTGGGATTTCATTAATCTTTATTGATGTCATTTCACTTAATTTGCTGCCATTTGAGAGCCCTATAGGCAAGGCAGAGAAAGAAGAATGAAATAGGGGTAAAAATGGGAGAGGGAATTGCTAGTGTAGAAGAAAACCTGCCATCACCTTTGTTGCTGTGCAATCTTCATACATTTTAAAAATCTTTGTAGAAATAGCTATTAAGTGAAAGAATTCAGACAGTTCCAAAGGAAGCATAATTAGAATGTGTCCTAAAACAAGTGTATTTTTACTGTAATTCAGAGGAGGTCTGAGACCTCCACTGAGCTCTGGCGAGTCAGTGGTTGCCTCTCCCTCTTTTTTTGTGGTTGCACAGGGATTTGTAGGACTGCGGGGCTTGGGCCACTGGTACCACTGGTACTGGTGGCCATAGTACTCCTGATGAGGATTTTTTGGAGTGGATTTCAGAGGTACAGCCTAGTGCTACCCAGTCTATGCTGCTCAGTGATTATTGGTGAGCCAAATATTGCAGGGGAAAGGGTGCAAACATTGCAGTGCACTGCTATGCTTCCTAGCACTTTTACCAATTCAGGCACATTCTTTTCTTTAACAGACCTGGCTGAAATCCTGGAACGTGATGCTTAGTTGCTTTTCCAGCAGTTTTATTAGTAAAACTAATATTTATTCTTTACCTTCTTATGACATCTTTAGACAACTTTATTGTGCCCTCATATTACAAACTGGATATTATGTTAGATGGTTGATTAATCAGAACCAGTAGAGCCATTCTTAAATAATTAGTGTATTTCTGATACCATAAAAACATACAGTGCTTTTAAAAAAATCACACTAAAATATTACTCTGGGAAATAATAAATGGCAAAACCACAAGTATAGCAAAAGGGTGTAACAAAACCACATATTTCCCATCTCTAAAATTGACAGAAGCCTGCATTATTTTTGTGCTAGAAGACAGGGAATAATAGAAATTTTTCACCTAATATTTCTGGAGCAGTTGCTTTTTTACATAATTTTATCCTCGAGGAAGTGAAGGCAGTTAAGAGGAGAACAAGACAGGCAGAAATGAGCAGCTTTGTTTTGCTGCATGAAACGGAGTTGAAAGAAGACAAACCTCATAAAGTGGAGATTATGGATGAAGAAACCCATTGGCTTTTATTTCTGTGATTTTAAAGAAACAGAACTTTCTCAGTGCTCAGATTTGTTCTCTAAAATAGGGCAATTTCAAAGGTTTTTATAAATCTTGTCAAAGCTTGGGGCACCTTATGTTCTGTTACTGGCCAGTGAAGAAGGAGAGAAGCGTTTGCTGTATATGTGAAAGAGAAGGTATGCCAGAGCGCCTTCTCTCAAGGGGATCTCCTACCTCCATATCTCTAAATAATTCATATCCTACTAGAAAGGGAATGTTGGAGGGTTTTTTATGCTATCTCAATGTTTTTCTATTACTTGCTTCATTATTTATTCTGGAGTGACTTTCCAATTTTCAATGCCCTGAGCAAGTGTGGTGCTCGCCTTGAGCTACCAGAGCAGGAATCTTGCTGCAGACTGCCTCCCCATCTGTCATGGAGTGAGCAAGAAAGATCTGAACTGGCAAGGATATTTTTTCCCCTTTCCCTTTGCTGTCAGATGGGGAAATGGGAACTGGCCCATGAGTTATTGAGTTAATAGAGGGCCACAGACTTTGAGACTCCCAGATTGCAGAATCTAAAATCTGAACACCCCTTAGGTGCCGGCTGAATGTATTCCAGCAGGCATTTCCTTACCTTGGCGCAGGACTTTACAGCTGTCTCCTCACATTACACACAGCTTATGCAAACACACTCTTCCCCAGTGCAGCAAGGCTGCTCTGAACTACTTGGTGAACTTTCAGCCTCCTGGAGGAGGCTTTTCTTAGTAAAGTTGGTTAGATAAATTTACTGTCACTGTTCAGTGGGAGGGCATTGCCTCCTTTTCAAAGGATCCCCTGTTTCTGAGTCCACTTGGCAAGAGGTCCTTATTATATATCAGTATTTCACAGTGTGCATGAATCTCTGCTTAGGAATGCATGCTTTCTCCTCACTGACTTTTTCCTTCTCCCTCCTGTCACCTTTCCATGCTTTTCTGAACATCAGCTAATTCTGAATAACAGCAAAATCAATCTATCTTACCATCTTCTCTTTTCCCAAACCCTTCCTATGTTTAGTGCAAGACAGCTGGGAATGCTTTTGAGCTGACAGTCATCACCATTACCTTTCATCTAAGGCATAAAACGGCTGCCTGTACTTCCCATGGCTCCTGACCCTGAGGAAAGGTGGGATAATCTTAAGCCAAACACCCTGGAACTTGGCCCAAGACTCTGCTCCAAAAGGCTGCATTTTGGCCTTATATTTGTGTCTACAGAGGATGTTGGTCTAGAAAAACCCCATGTCTGTCCTTTCCCCTCTGCAAACTTGAAAGCATTTACACTCTGATACAAACTTTGAGACTTGTTGCCCCTGTCCATTGGGGCAGCCTGATGTACTTTGAAGAAAAGAATCAAACTACTGTTGTCCTGAAGGAGCTGCAATGCTTGATGGGGCAGACTGATTACAATAAGTCTCACTTGTAAAATCAGACAAATTATCAGGAAAAATTTGCCTGTCCCCTCTTTGCCAAGTTGCATACTCAGGTGAGGCTCTGAGATTGATATGTCATTAATAAACTGTGACCCAGACTGTGATTCAAGCAGTGTCCAATTTGCATTGTTTTTATAGCTTTTAAAAAATATTCCCTCCTTATTCACAGAGCAGTATTTTTTTCTGTCAGGTAGCTGCTATAATAAAGAGGTCTTGCTCACTTAGAGGTTTAAAGTATGTTGGCTTTTAGTTCAACTGTTCATTCATTTTATCACTTGTGAGCTTATAGATAAATAGCTCTGATTTGGTAGGAAATGTCTGAGTCTCAATTAAGGTCAGCTCTTTTAAGATGTAAGGGACTGTGCAGACCCCTGGAGCTGCTGAACTACTATGGCTTACAGACACATCTGTGGTTTACTGGTACTGTTTATTAGCCAAGACTAAGTTTAGTAATGTCCAGAAAGTCTTCTCTGCAGTTCTTACGCCTCTCACTTTCCTGCCACTCCTCTAAGCCAGAGCTGAAGAGGCAACTAGTGTCCTGTGTATTGGTTCACGGCCCCTTCCTATATAAAATCTGGCATTTCATTAAGATGTAGTTACCTTCTTCCTCTAACCAGTGTTTCATTTAGCACACAGGTATTTTTGTGATATTTTGGGTCTGTTGCATAGTTAATACATCCTTCTAAAAATAGCATGACTTCTGCCCTTATAATTTGTGACTTCCATCCCCAGTTTTGAGCACTGTGGGGGTCCTGGGAAGAAAGCTGTGTAGGCAAGACCAAAGGCAGCTGTATACTGTGAAATAATAAGTATCAGACAAAATACAGTATCACAGCTAATAGATGTATTTTAAAAGTGGAAACACCTATGTTTAATTGCATTTAAAGTATGTAGTGAGAAACCACAATTATACATTTTTATAACAAACCTTTACATCTGAAGTCAGAATAATACAAAAAAAAGTGCTGATTATATATGGTCAGAATAATTGAGGCAAATTTTTAACAACATCATCTAAATATTAGCATGTGGCCCATGTTAGCAACACTCTAAAGTCAGCCTGAATAATATCAGTGACAGTCATTGTTTTTCCTTAGCTTATCCCAAAACAACCCAAAAACTATTGTTTTTTTTGTTTGTTTGGGTTTTTTTGTTTGTTGGCGCTTTTTTTTGCATAGCTTTCAATATTGCTGCACTCTCAGCTCTGCATATTGCAAGCCCATATCAGTTCCGAGATAATTTCTTTAAAGTTCTGAATATTTTTAATCCAGTTCTCCTGAAATACATAGTATATATTTTCTACTAATTATAAATACATAGTTTTTATTAATCCCATTTAAATAACATGCATTTATATAATTACTGTACAATCAAAATAGACACTGACTTTACACAGTGTGTATGCTTTTATGTCAGCAATATTGTTCAGACACACTGCTCAACAAATCAAACAAATAGAGAAATAAAAAGGAAAAAAAGAGGAAGAAATAGCCTCTGTTAGGAAACATAATCTCACAGTTATTACAGAAAAAAAAAAAAGGAAAAATACTTATCAGAAAAAGGGTTTATTAATACATCAAAACCCCCTGCAATATTTGAAACACACTTTTAAGAACTAGTAAACATGTTAAATAGAATTGTGCTAATTAAGCAGTGCCCAAGCATCTGCTTTTTCTTAATTAGATGGGGAGGTGAATGACCACTGTTTCTTTTCATTTTCCTCATTAATTGTGAAAAACTGCATTCAGTTCATCTTGCGTGGTGAGAGACTGGCTACGCAGATGTAAGTCGTAAGGGAAGTGACTGTCTGTAGGCAACCTGAACATTGAGCTCTGACCAAGGGGACCCCTGGGTGGCACTGCACAGTAATGCATGCCATAATTGTAATTTTTGCCATAGTCCAAGCTTTCTTCTTGCTTCAGGGAAAATATCCCATTATAGTTAATTGGGGGAGGACTTAAGGGACCTTCAAACTGTGGGCTAGCACACTCTGGAGAAGCGCTTTCATAGAAGGACTCATATGCGCTGCAATAGTTGTAAGGTTTCATGGACTTTGAGTTGTCTAGAGTCCCGTGCACTGGGGGGGTGCCAAGCTCTGGGCTGTGGTAGGCAGGATAGAAGGTGGAGTAGGGTGTGCGGTTATGATGGGTGCCTTCACTTGCCTGGCCCATTAGGAAACTTCTGGCATTCAGCTGCAGGCATCCCGCCACCAAGTTTGTAGTTGGCTGGGACAGACCCTTGCACAGGTTCTGGACAAAGGTGAGCAGGTCGGGTCTTTTGCCAATTCGGAGGATTTCAGAAAGAGCCCAAATATAGTTCTTGGCTAGTCTTAAAGTTTCTATTTTGGACAGTTTTTGTGTTTTAGAATAACAAGGGACCACTTTCCTTAAATTGTCCAGGGCATCATTAAGCCCATGCATCCGGTTCCTCTCTCTAGCATTGGCTTCTTGTCGCCTGAATTTGATCCTTTCCATTCTTATCTTGCTTGTCTTTTTTTTCCGAAGGCCTCTTCGCCTAGGCAAGCCATTCTCATCCTCCTCTTCTCTCTCTTCCTCTTCCTCCTCTTTTTCTGTGTCTTCTCCAGGAGATCTTTTAATATTCTTTCCTCGGAGCACTATCTGCTTTGAAAAGTTTTCTGGGTTCTTCATTTGCTTTTGGTCATCACTTTCTCTTGAAAACTTTCTACACATCTGGGATTCTGGCATTATGCCAGACTCATCAAATGGTAGCGTTAGCATGGTTTTATAATCTTAAGTTACCTGAAAGAATGCCAGTACAATATTTAAATATTTCAATTTTTAAAGTTTCCTGACTCATTCACACGACCTCATGCACCTTTCTTGTGTCTGCATGTACACTCTCTGTATATAAGTGTGTGTATATATAAACACACAATCTTTTTTTTTTTTTTTTTTGCATAAAAACTGGTTATAAATGCCCAGTTTTTAAAAAATAAAAGCTGTTGAGGACTCTAAAATCACTCAAAACATTGGATCTTGCAACTAAAAAGCAATTAGTTTGCTACATTTCTCACAGAAAAATATAGAGTAAATCCATATTTAAAATATACGATTATCTCCCTGTTAATTTATTTTATTTTTTATTCATCCCTTCAAACCCTTACCACCATGGAATTCAAAGAAATGCAAAATACAGGAAAGCAATACATAAATTTCACTAATCCAAATTCCCCTGGGTGGAAAAATGAGCAGACTTGCAGTCTTAAAACTGAAAAGCATCATATCTCTATTGCCTGAGAGTAAATATTTTAAAATCACTTTTTGATTAATATCTCAAAGTTGTGGTATTTTTTTTCCCTCAATGCTTCCTCCTTAATGTATCAAGATGGTAAACTCTAGTAAGTTACAGTGGATGAGAAATAAAATTTAATGGAACACCCCCCCAATCACTCAGCTAGCAATACAATTAAAACAAAACATTTTTTCTAATTTTTTTATTAAAATCACATATTATTTCATATTAAGACAAGAGTCAGAATTATCTTAATCTAAATATACTTGGATTAGAGTTAGGAAATAAAATCCCCCTACCTTTTTTTCTTTTTCCAAGCAAAAATTCTAATTGTCATTACCTGTTTAGCTAGAATGAACTTATTTTCTTTCTCTTTTTATTTTTCTTTCCCCACCCCCGCATCAGTTTTAGGGGGAAGGGGGAGGTGAAAAATTCCCTGCACACTGTAGCAGTGCTTATGTTCTGTGAGGCTCAGATGTCTTCCTCCAGCTCTTAGCTGACAGAAGCGATCTGTAGATTATGACTGCAATCCTGCACATGTGCTCAGAATCCAGCCTGGAATGGAAAAATAATTTCCTTTTCCCGGTTGCTTTGCTTTTGTTTGCAGTTTGGGAGCAGCAAAAGGTTGGATCCCATAGTCTTCAAAGAGACAAGCAAAGCAAATGCGGTGACTTTTTTAATAGAAAAAACTAAACAAAAACCCCAGTCAAAGACTAACTATGTGATATTATCAATATTGTCTACACACTTGCAATATTACATAAAAGCAATGAAAGTTTGCAATTGTATCAGAAGAATAAAATGTTAGAAGGAGTTATTAGACATTAAATAGCATACATAAAATACAAGACAATGATACTGTATCTTTAAACACTTGCATGCACACCCATCACCAACTGAAATACATCTTTATTTGTATTACCTTAGCTTTTTATTTCATTCAACAATCAGTTTTCATTTTTTTGCCTTCCAAATCTTTTCAGTCTGAATGTCGCATCGTCTCCTGGAGTCTAGATCTGTGTATATCTGCACTATCTCATTGATCTCTAAAAAGTGACATTGATGCCAACTGCCAGAGCTGGTACCCATGCCATCTGCTAGTGACGTCACGGGGCAGAGAGAACCACGTGAGGCTTTCTCCTGGGACCTTCATTCTGCACTGATCATCTGGCATCCCTCTAAGTGGGTACCAGCATTCATGTATCAACACAGAAGGTTAAACTGATAGAAAAAAAAAGAAAAAAATCTGCGCCAGCATTTCACATGCAGTAGGTGCATTTCAACTGTAGTTGCTTCTTTTTAGCAGTCTAGCTGCATGGATAGGCATGCTAACATTTGGTGATATCGCTGCCTACAGGTACAGCTGCCCTGTGGTTGTTCATATGGTATTTATATGAGAATGGTATATGAGAGGTGCTGTCTTGTATGGATCCAAGTCCCTCCAGTGCACCTGGCACCCAGGGACAAAACAGAAAAGGCAAGAAAAGGGAGGCAGAAATGGGAAGTAATGCTGGTGCATCATGGTTACAAAAAATAGTTTCTGTGTGATGCTGCTGAGAGTGATTTTTGAGACCTGGGGATTTTTTGAGTATAGCTTGTTGCCTCAGAGCACAGGATAATGGGAGCAAACTTCCTGCCATTTGTAAGAAGTCCTCCCCTCATATCCCTTGGTGTTTTTTGACACTGCCAAAGGAAAAAAGCATTTGTGGAAAACGACATAAAACATAGAGATTTAAAAAATTATGCTCTTTTTTTTTTTTTTTTTTTTCAGAAGGCAGGGTCCCTGGTCCTGCTTTGACACATTGTGATGTTACTGGACTGCACTTGCTCACAGGTGTAACTTTTGACGCTTGAAGGCTTTTGCCCCTCTGGCAAATTTTCTCTATCTGTCTGGCCTTTTTGTGAATGTTTCTGCAAAATCTCTTTAGAAACTGAGTTATTCCTTTGGAAGCCTGTTCTTCCTCCTCCTAAAAATCTCTGCCTGCCCTTCTATTTTCATCCCCGGCTGCTCCTTTCTTCATGCCCTTGTTTCTCCCGTCAGCTGCCTCTCCTGTACTCCCTGCTCTTCCTCGTTTTAACCCTTTTGTCTCTTTCCACAGGCAAAAACACTGTTAAATGAAGCTGACAAAGACTCTCAGTTCAGCTTTACCATGGAGCTCATGGCAAACTCCACCTTGGTGTGTTTGGGGTTTGTGGTTTGCTTGTTTGCTTGTTTATTTGTTTTTAATTTAAGGAGAGAGAGTTACAGGAGGAATGATGTACTATCTAAGAAACGTTTTTTAAAGTTTATTTTTCTGTACCACTGCTTTTTGGTGACTAAGTAATCTCTATTTTAAAACAGTGAGAGGTGCAGTATGCTTTTAGTATTAAAATAATCCCTTGCAGACCTGCTATTTTTATGGGTCTATGTCAGCATTTCCATTATAAATTGGGTTTTTGAAGGGTTTATAGTTCATTTGCTTTAATTCACATTAGGCCTAAGCTTGGCATTAATGTTCTCAGCCCAGATCCAATTATTTTTATTTCCTCTGAAAGTTTCATTTAAATCTGTTTGGACATCTTTTGATTTGAGAAGGGAACAAAAATAAGGCAGCAGTAGCAAAAAAATGCATTTGTGTTGGGAGAACTCTTCTGTAAATCTATATGCATATGCTCAATGATTTTAGAGCCTTTTATTAACAAAAAAGCCCTTACCCCAAACTTTAGTTGGTTTTTTTTGTTTGTTTTGTTTTTTGGTTTTTTTTGTGGGTTTTGGGGGGTTTTTTTGTTTTGTTTTGTTTGGTTTGGTTTTGTTGGGTTTTTTGTTTTTTAGGAAGTGAGATATATGAGGTCACTCATTCTTTAGAGAGTCCAGTTTTGTTTTTTTTTTTAATTTTTAAGAAAAAGTATTTGAAGTGACAAAGATGTTAAAACTTAAAGGGAAACTGCTCAAAAGGACCAAGTGCTATAGTTTTCATAAACTTCATTTTATTGCAAATATTGCAATCTGTGTAACAGAGGAGAGATTAGAATCCCATTATTCTCAATAGGAATTTATATATTAAGATTTATATTGTGAAAGGTCCTAGGAGTTATCAACCTTTGCAAGGATTTTTCATATTCAGAGTATTATACAATGCATGATTAAATATGAAGTCCTGAGTAGCCAAATCCCTTTTCAATGCATACTAAAAATACTATGAGAAATTGAAGGAAAGGTTGACATTTTAGTGGTCCTGTGTAAAGGGAAGGACCAACTAAATTTTCAGTTATATCCCTCAGCCTCCAAAATACACTTTTACAAAAATATTTTCTTCATGATTTTTTTTTATTAAGTGTTGATTTTTTTAAACCACTAAAATACATTTCTGAATGGCTTTCATACTGCTGCTAAAAAACCAAAATTAATTAGTTTGTATTGAAGGATTCCCTCTCTGGTAGTAACATTACATTTTTGCAGATTCTTAATCTATCTTTTGACCTTTCTAATATTTTCAAATAAATAGTGAAGAGACAAAATAGCTGAGATATCAAGGTTTTAAAAACCTCTACTCTGCATGCATAATAACTTTTCATAAGGATTTTACTACACATTTTGTATTATGGATCCATGATATGCAAATGTGAACTGCTGTTAATATGCATTCACAGCATACCCAATAACAGCTGCTTTGTTGTCTACTGTGAATGCATGTTAAGAATAGTATGCACAGTACAGTTAAATGAACTCTATAGAGTGTCTGCATAGCACCAAATATGCTACTCAATGCATATCACAAATGTTTTCCTGTACCTAGACCATATAGTTTTGAATTCAAAGTGAGTCTGTTTCAAATGCAATGTTATTATAATATTTACATTTAACACAACAAAGCATTAATATATTCACTGAAATAATACTGAGTCATTAACAGATTCACTGAAATAATACTGAGTTCAAAGAACTGTGGAACCTCCATGCTTCATCAGGGGGACTAACCCAGACTGCACTGCAATCAATGGGAGTCCTTCAAGTAACTTCAATGCACTATCATCAGAGTCAAGGGAATGTCTCTACTCTTTCTCTTTTTTCTTTTTCTTTTTTTTTTTTTTTTATTTTTTTTTCCCAATCCTCTCCCACCCTTTCCTAACTGGTGCATACCTCCCTGTTTTGTTGAAACAAGAAAACCACTAAAAATAAGAAACTCAGGTACATTTTGGAGTGTGGTAGTCTCGGTCATTCACTTGGAGCAATGAGACATCATGGGTGGCAGGGAACTGTTCAGAAGGGGAAGGTAGCAACATATTTTTCTTTTCTTTGTTTTCTCATCTTTCAAATGTATGCACTGGACATCACTGCAACTTACTCATAAGCGACAATTCTGAAATGCCAAATTCCCTCTTCCATACTCACAATCTGACATGAGTTTGCCTTCCTGCCATAGCATCCATATGCATAGCCCAAATGCCTGGGTAACTGCTGCCTTGGGAGCAAGACTGGGGGGAAATGTGTGTCTAAATTGCAAAGCCAGACCAGAAGGGGCAAGAAGAAGGGTAACAGTGTGGAAAACAATGGCTCCAGTCTCCTGCTGAATATAATGCTCAGCAGGAGGTAGGAATATCAGTTTGCCAGCTTTTTCATGTGTGGGGGTTTTTTTGTTTGGTTGATTTTATTTATTTGTTTATTTGTTTTTTGTTTGTTTTGGGTTGGGTTTTTTGTTGTTTTTTTTGGTTGGTTGGTTTTTTTTGAGGGGTGTTGGTTTTGGTTTTTGGATTTTGTTGGTAAGTTTAGGTTTTGCTTGTTTGAGATTTATTTTTGTGTGGTTTAGTTATTTAAATTGTTCTGCTAACCCCCGTGAGTTTCACACTGGTCAAAACTGGGACTCTCTGGTGACAGCAGGACTGTGTCCCTAAAAAAGAAGCTGTCAGAGAAAGAACCAGACCAATGTGCCATATGCATATTCCATGGCAGCAGCTGCCTGTCCTGTGTTCAGCTAGCACACCGTGGGACTGAAGTGATGTGTGTCCCTGCCTGGGAAGACCCAGGCTTCTTCTGCCTCTCTGTGTCCTCAGTATGCTGCTATTGACTATGGACTACTTTATGAGGAAAACTTACTGTTCCCATCAAGTTGACTATGTTCTCTCCCAACAGTGCTAAGACGATATCCTTCTCCCAGGAGAGGTTAAAGAAGATACCAATAAGGACCCATGGCTTCAGATAAATAAACTACATTAGCTCAAGGGGATTTTCTTCAGTCTGGAAATGTAATTTTTAACTTATCTGTTAATGTAGCAAAATATAGATGTGTTTTGCATTAAGTCCTCTGTAATGAGGATGTACTTCTTGCTCTAATCAGACATCCTTAGTTTCATGTTTTGAATAGGCTCTAGAGACAAATATCAAAGAGCTGTAAAGGGGTTAGTTACTCTATTTTAATGGGAGTCAGTTGAGTAAGACATGAATTTAGAATCTGAAAATGGTCTCTAACATCAGTTGTTTATGATTAACCAGAAATTAGTTTGTGACCAGAAATTGCTCTATGATTTCTGAAACACATGGCTAGAATGGTTCTCATTTAGATGTGACACATATTTGGCATAATTTTATTAATTTTTAATTACTCCCAGTTCATACTAAGAGAAATGAGTTGAGAGATGGTGGAACCAAAAATCTTAAGATGGAAAATACATTTGTTTTTTTTAAATCAATGAAATGATTATTAGAAAGGTAAAGGCACATTATAGCCTGAATATTTTAGTGCCAGAACAAGAGGTGTTCTTCTCAGTTCCACCAATGGCAGGGATGAATACTGAAAGGAACAAGAGAACCCACATTATCAATAAATGGCTTGAGAGCTGATGTCATCAGTGGAATTTTGGGTTCTTTCATTGTGAGGCAACTTCTACTGCATCTGGCCTGCTAGACCCGGATGGGCTCCATCTATCTCAAGAGGGATAAAGTATTGTAGCCCATGATTTGGCAGGGCACACTGAGAGGGCTTTAAACTAGGTTCTAATGGGGAAGGGGATGAAACTGGGTGTGGGGGTTTGGGAGAGGGAAGGG
>VXBA01003884.1:38522-91285 GCA_013399895.1 Serilophus lunatus
TAGATGGTTTAGATGATGGATTGGTGTTGGATAGGTTGTTAAGTTAGGTGAAAGGTTGGACTTGATGGTCTCTGTAGTCTTTTCCAACCTTGTTAGTTCTGTGTGTAATTCTGTGTGAAGTGATTCTTTCCATGTACTCAGCACTGGTTAGACTGCACCTTGAGTGCTATGTCCAGTTCTGGGCCCCTAAATTTAAGCAAGATGGTAAGATGCTTGAACACTCCAGAGAATAACAACCAGGCTGGTGAAAGGGTCTAGAACACAAGCCTCATGAGGAGTGGCTGAGGAAGTTGGGGTTGTTTAGCTTGGAGAAGAGGAGGCTCAGGGGAGACCTCATCACTCTCTGCAACTACCTGAAAGGAGATTGTAACTGGCTGGGGGTTGGTCTCTTCTCTCAGGGTACCAATTGCAGAATGAGGAGACACATCCTCAAACTGTGCCAGGGGAATTTTAGGCTGGACATTAGGAAAAAAAATCTTCATGGAGAGCATGATTGGCCATTGAAATGGGCTGCCCAGGGGGGTGATGGAGTCACCATCTCTGGAAGTGTTTAAAAAAAGACTGCATCTGGCACTTAGTGCCATGGTTTAGTTGATAAGGTGATGTTAGGTCATAGGTTAGACTTGATGATCTCAAAGGTCTTTCCCAACCTATTTAATTCTGTGATTTTGTGATCTGCACCTTGTAGGAATATTGGATTTAAGATACTTGTCTCCCTGGTGTAAAATATTCTAGTCAGACCAGTTATGTCGCTGTGTCACTTCATAAAAAGCTGCAGGGCATTAAGACCACTACTATTGTTTTGTGGTGTGAAGCAGTCCTATGGTGCCTCTGAGAAACATTTTTTTTTAATTCATACTTGGTCCCCAGTGTTGTCACACTCTCTGCTACCCTATCTTGAGGATGCTCTGAGATCAGTAAGTACAGTAGCCTTTAGAAGCTGCAGCAGGGACACTTAGCTGTAGCCCTCACCGCAACATTGCTGATCAGCATTCACTCTTTAATGGCAATCTCTGTCAAACAGCTAGTCCTCCTACAGTGTTTCACAGGCATGATTCCTCTGTGTTTCCATTTTAAGACTCTCTGTCCCCATCAAAGCATGTTTTTTTAATGGACTTTGCAGCTAGTTCCTTTTAGTAGACCTAGTGCAGATGGGTGTGATCCTAGAAGACAGATACACTGCTTTCCCTTCCCCAAGCAGACCCCAGGACTATAATGCATGTTTTTGCTTCCATTAACTTGCTTGCAAAGTCTCTGAAGCTAGAGGGCTTTTTTCCCCCACTTCAAATCTTGCTCAGCCTGAAGATAAGCAAATTTTCATTACAAAAGCAGAAAAGCTGTTCAATAGGCATCCCAACATGTTAATGATGACCTTCCTTACATTTCCTAAACCTGTGTTACACTTTTGACTGCACCTAGCATCCATGACTGTCAAACAGCATCTGCAACATATGAAAATATATGTACTTAAAAATCTTACCGGAGATCTTATTGAAAAGAAAGATAACATGAGGTAAAAAAAGGAAAAGCAAATAAACAAACCTAAGGGAGTGCCAGAATTAAATATTCATCTTTACAGCACTCATATGAAAAACAGAAATGCTACTTTCTAGGAGGAAAAGGGAAGCATAAGAATCTTGCAGCATCAATCTGGAACTTTTTCACTGATTTAAAAAGCTCAATGCAAATGTTAGGAGTAATCAAGGGCCCAATGTCTATTTGATAAACACTCTAGAAATTCTTTTTCAAAAGATTACTCACCTAGCCTTCCTGCTTTTTCCTGTTACACAAAACTATGTGCATCTTCACTGATCTGAAGACAGTGGAAGATGGACAGCAATATACATTGGAGGATCTTGTCTATGTCATTTTGTCTCAAAGCATACATTTTGTCACAGCTGAGTGTGGAAGCTGAGTCATTTGAGGTCTTTTACCCACAGGATCAATTTTCCCCTGACAGTCCTGGAGATCTGCTGGCAGAATTTGACTGCAAATAGAACAGGATTTTATAAAACTGTTTTGTGGATTCAATCTCCAAGCTTCTGAGAAAGCTATTTTCATCTCTGCTGTTAAATGATGCTGATAGGGTTGTAATGATATTTTCACAAAATAGTTTTGGAAAACTGATGTTTAAAAATGAATTTTTTCAGTGATGAATGAAAATTCTTTTACTTCTAGCTGCAGATATGCTTTTGGAGTGACTGATATTTCTCATTTTTCTGAAAACCCATTTTAATATATTTTTCACCAAATTTGCTGGACAAGTGGACACACTGATGTTGTAAGCTGTATATTTCTTATATTTTTAGCCTAACATAGAGGAGAATTAAGGGAAGATCAATAGTTCCCATGTATTCAAGTATACTACTAAAGAATGGGATTTGATTACATCTGCATAGATATTTTTACAAGATGCGTGCACACTCTCTCAGAAACAGTGTTGTCTAAGCAGTCAATCAAGTTTGCCAAAATAAACGTGAAATTGTGATCTGCTATAAAGAGAAGTAAGGTTATCATGTACTACAGTACAAGATGAAGTAAACAGTAATTTCTGTATTTATCATCTAACATCTGAGTAAACTCCAAGGAGTTGTGTAATTCCTATAGCTTGCCAGTTTCCTTGTACTCCAGTCATGAAGAAAATCAGTACTTCCTGCTAAAGTCTGAGTATATAGTGTTGATTTTGAAGGCAACCACTTTTCAAAGTGGACTCACCTTACAGGATGTGCAAAGAAAATGGAATAATATCTTTTGGTACCCTGGAATTTTTCACATCAGTCTTTTGCTTGGCTGAAAACTGGTTTGAACCTCCAAATAGTTTAAAACAACCATGTCCAGAATGCATCTAGAAGTTTGGAAAAAAGCCTTCCTTTCTGGTCAAATTCCCTTTCCTAAGAAGGGAGCGAGGTTTGCTGAGCCGAAATTCTTCTTGTATTTCACCTCAGTTTTGCTAGTTACTGAATTAGATTTCTACCTGGCTCATGTGGCCTTGCTAGGAGCCTGCATCTTTAAGCTCTTGAAGTACTGGGAAAAGTTCATACAGGGCAGAGTTTGCAAGAAACAGGCAGTGATCAGCAGAAATGGTAATGAATATGCACATATTTTTGCAAGTTAGGAATCCTTTTATTTTTTTCCCCATGGCATTGTTTTTAGTGTCCGGCAGTATGTATCTGATGTATCTGGCCTTATTTTAGTTTCTTTCTGATTGTCTTTAATTCAGTTTCTATTTTTAGAGAAATATTTATTGCGGTCCAATTCTTATTACTGCAGTGTTACCAGTAGAGAAAAAAGATGCACTTTGCAAAGTGTTCAAAAGCATGTATTCTGAAGAGTGTAGTATAGCATGTTCAGGGCTTCATTCTTGTTCAGGAATTTTACCCAAGGCTTATGTTGAAATCTGAAGTGCACTTTCTGCCTAAAGAGACAAGCTGGGTTTGGACCTGTAAGACATTTTGCTATGTAAACCATCTAGGTAAAACTTATCCCAAAAAGGATATTTTACTATGAATTTCGAAGACAGCTAATGTCAGCAGATGGTGACAGGAATAGCTGTCTCTCTCCATACCTCTAAGCCCTTGAACAGTGTGAATACAGTCAGTGCAGTAATGACTCGGTGAGACAATGATATACTCAGTGTTGCAGCATGGGGCCAAATCCTGAGAGATTCAGAGTTCTTGGACTTGAAGGCTGAGTGTTGGAAGAGCAAAATCTCTGAGGTTCAGGTTGATGGGATTTGGAGTAAATATTGTTTTCCCTTCAGTTTTTTATTAATTTTGTTCTTGTGGCACAAGCTAGCACTAATGAGTTTTTTTGCAGAGATTGCAATTATTTTCTCTCAGAAAGTTGTGTATACTTTTTGGCACAACACTTGTGTATTAAGGACACTACAATGGAATTTCATGCTGAGAATAAGATATTTAGGAAAAATAAGGTCTCTAAGTCATTTCAAAGATATTGAAAACGATGCTTCTTTCCAAAATCACATAAAATCAAAACCAGAAGAATTTTTTTTACATAATTGGTATGAAACAAATATTCACTGAAATTTTACATTGTAGAACACATTTTTCTTTGGGATTTTTTTTTCATATTGGAAAGAAAAAAAATTAAGAAAAGTGATCTTTCTTCAAACAAAGGAATGTCTCAGTTTGCCCAGTGCTCTGAAATCCCTGTAGCACCTGGGTTAAATATTTATTTCCAAAAGGCAAACCTTTTTCAGCCATATATTGTAGATGTTCAGTTTTCACTTTTTAAATCAATTTCTCTATAATTTACAATATCCTATAATTCAGATGGCCCATTCTTCTTATTTAAATACCATGTTTATATGCTCCCCAAATATTTTTTTTTAATCATCAGCAATTCTCTGAAGTAGCAGTTCAGGCTTCCTTATACTCTCAATTCCATTTTGCCAAACACAACACAAAGAAGATACCCTTTGTTAAAAAGTTTTAGTGTTCTCAATTAGTATAATTGTCAGACTAATTAGAATACCAATTAAAATTGGCAGGGCTATCATTGATGTAGAAGTGTTGTGGTCTAGTGTTAAATGCTATTAAATCTTGCAGTTTGTTAAAGAGAGGAAGCAAGGAGATGAATGCACACACGCAACCTCCCTATTCTCTCATTTTAAATGTTAAGGTTCCATAATAATCCATGCTGTCAATGTGTACTTAGGGACTGCTTAGTCCATAGAGACATTAACGAAAAGTTAATAACTGTGCACAAAAGTAACATTACAGTAACATAAAACTTATTAAAGTGGCAAAATACCATCCATGGCTGGAAGAATATTTAAAGCACCAAGGAGTTCTTATTTGAGTTGTGCAAGAGAAATCCACTTTACTTGCTTTTACTTTCAGTACTTGTGAAAATTACTTTGCACTTTACTGCACAGGCAAATAAAGATCATACAGCACTGTATGTACTGAAATTAAGCTTCAGTGCCTGCTGGTTCACTGAGTTTCATGGAGGAGCTATCGCTCAAGTTCCCATAGTGAGTCAGATGTACAGTGGGAAATACATTGAGATCTCAGCAACTTTTCCTCTCTGGATCTATCCCACACACACATGCATCCTTCCCATCAACCTAATTCTAAATTCTAAGTGATGAGATGGTCATGGAGTGAAACAATTTTCTTTTTCAACCCCAAAGGAATATAACGAAACTTCTATTCAGACTATGTACATAAAACATATGTTCCTGACTGAAACCATAAGGGACCAGTTCCCGGAGGTAGATGCTGTGAATATTGCTGTGAATTCCATGAACACTGTTACCACATGCACATAACCCAATTTATATCTGCAAGTGATTGTATCCGCAAGTAATTAGGAAATAAAAGGGTACTTGGACAGCTAGAGAAACATGTGAGACCCTGGTGTGTCCAAGTCCCAAGTACAAACATAATGTTTCCATTTCCTAGGCACAAATATATTTTCCACTTTTATGTTTTTCCAGCTGGGCTGGTTGCCTTCTCAAGTATCTTATCTTACTGTTGATATAATGAGGCAAGATTAGTGCTACTGATGACTATTCATCTGAGGTGATAAATATCTGGGTGATGTGAGGTAGAAGAGGGCAGGGCAGGAAAATAAAACATCAGTGACACTATTGCCTATGGAGCACGTGGATGTTCTATAGGTAAGGCAGCAAACATAAACATTTTGCTGTTCCTATGCACCTGAGTCTAGATCAAGTTTTTATCTATTTACAGCACAGCTAGTTCACAGACTGATAAAATCCACCCAGACCCAACTGTTCCAGAGAAACCGAATAATTCATTTTCATATAAATCTGATAGTTGTACATGTATGGCCAAAAAACCTTTGCCCTGGTCAAATTTAGTGTGCTAATGCTTTATTTGACTTCTGTTTATGTAAAGCTAGAGTAAAATATGACAAACGTGTCTTTGGTCTTGCAGAAGAGAAGGTGTGAATTTACATGATTTATATAGGAAAACTGATTTAAGGATCAGGTACAAACTAAACTTTTGTAGTTCCTACAGTGTTACTGCAAAAGAATTAATTTGATCCTGGATAAGTAAATGCTGAAAAATAAAAATAATTAAGGTAAACAAAAATAATTAAGCAAAATAAATTAACTGATGAAAAAAACATTTAGCTGAAAGATAGTATTTTCATTCAGTTTTTCACTAAGTAAGCTAGGTAGGGAATGTTAAAGCTACATACAAACACATTTTGCTCTCTGCTCTTCCAATAGAGGCCAACTCAAAAATAAATTAAAAATTAGCAATTAATTAACAACATAAAAACCCTAAACCCTTTCACCTTTTCAAACCCATAAAAAAAACACCAGATGATTTTTTTTTTTTAGGAATTTTTATTGACCGTGGGAGTTTATTTTATTGTGGGGGTTTTTTATATTTTATTTTATTTATTTTATTATGCCCTCTCAATTCAAGACTTTGTTTTTGAGCTGCCTAAATGCTGTAGGCAATGTGATCAAGCCAACATGAGTCTGCTAAGACTTTTAAAACCCCATCAAAACTTCACTCCAAATCTGTCAGTCCTATTTTTTTTCAGTTAGAGAATGCAAAGAAATTCCTGTAATTTCAGGCTGCTGCAACCTTTGCTCTCAAACATGTATTTCACAAAATAGCTTCAGGTCTTTGACACCTAATCTCACAGAGCCCAAAGCATTACTATTTACATTTTGTCCAGGCAGATACATGTATCCACAGTTATGCTAGGACTAACAGTTAGAATAGGGGCTTTTCACTGAGCTCAGGTCCAGGTGGATTTTGCTTGGCACCAGCAGCATGTTAGATGGGCATGTACAAGTAAAATTGGGCAAGGACTCACACACCCTCAGTTTACTACTCAGTAGCTGCCTGACTGAAAGCCAACTGTCTAAGCTTGCTTTTAGAGAATGGGAAGAGGAGGTATCAGTTTCTCCTGTCTAAACTAAGTTCAATGAATCACTTTCCACTACTTTCCACTAACTCTGTGTGTGTGACAACCTGCTTAGAACAGGCAATTTTTTTGTGACTGATGTTAGAGAAATTTAATTCCACTGTAAGTCTTTGCAGGGTCAAAACTAGAGCTGGTTGGAGATCATTAGCCAGAACAATTTCCTCATCATAAAGCTGTTCTCACAAATCAGAATTTCCTGGGCATGTTTCATCATTAATGAAATCTGTTGATTATCTTTTCAAAAATTCAAAACCATTCTTTTGAGGAGTCAATACAAGAACAATCTGTTCATTGAGTTGTTCCAAACTGTAAATTTCTGCACTTATTTAAACATTAATGTGTCCTGTCTTAGAAGACACATTGATTCATTGGAGCTATGGTGTGGGCCCCAGCTCTTTTTCATGGCTCCAGTTCTATGGTCATAACACATGCTCTAGGGCACAGTGTGACCTTGCCTCTGAATGACCATCCCCCTGTGTCACAATGTGTAGCCAGGGTAGGAAGCTGGGCTTGCAGGGGGTACTTGCCCCTGAGTAAATCTCCAACAATACTTGATGTTGCCAAAGAAATAGGTGTTTCTTTGTTTTATATGTCGGGCAATGATCTGTTTTTTTCCTACTTTGTATATCAAAGCGGAAAAATGTTCAGCTTCTGAAAGTTAAATGCAGGTTTTCAGTTGAAAATACTGTAACGGAGTATATTGCAACATTTCATCATGGCTGGGATTGAAAACAAACATGGAGATTTTGTGATAACTCACAGGAAGAATTCTCTAATTTTGGTTTCTCTGCAACAATTTCAAGCTGTCTTGCAGCCACAACTTCCTGTTAACCTGTTACATTGCTGGCTCAGCATTTCTGCCTGAGTGGGGTATAGTGAAGTATCCCTCAACAAATTGAGCAAATGCCATTGAAATACAATAAAAGAGAGGAAGCTAGACCTTTTTATCTCTGGTAGGGATGTGGTGGTTTAGTTCTACTTTTCTGACCTGCACTGTAGGAGGTCCATGTCCCTGAAGCACTGACCTGCTTCACACCTTGATTTGCATTAGATGCTTATTGCTCCTGCCCTTGGGCAGCTGTAATCACACTGTCCTGTTGCTATGAATCTCAGTATTCCCCTGGCCTGGCCTCAGGTCTGGTTCCTTGTACAGATGCCTTCTCTGAGCTGAGGTAATGCTACTTCATCAATGTGGGAGGAGAGAAGAAAGTAGAACTCTCCTCCTGTAAGAAAAATGAACAGAAGTCACAGTTTGATTCTCTGGATATCTTACCACTTAGGTGAAAAGGCATGCTTGTGTTTGGAGTCCTGAAGGCAAAGAGCTGTGGATATGGGGCTTCAGTATAAACAAATGATTTTCCCATTTTACTGCTGTTTTCCCAATCATTATTTTCATTTTTTGCTTAGGTGGTTTGCATTTACCATATATATCAATTCTACTGTTTGCTTTTAGGGTTTCTCTAGGCCTTTTTTCCACCATTAATCTGTTATTTTTTTACGCCAGTGATTTTATATATAATCTTTGTTTCAATTTAGACTGATAGTTGTCCCCTGGTCCATTATGAATATAATTGTTTCTAAAAAGATAAACAATATTAATTTGTTTAGCGCAAAAGACCTTGTATATTGTACCACCTCTATTGCTTGCTCGCCTGAGTGATCAAGTTTTCCTTACCCTTTTTTAAATTCTCTTTTTATTTTAGCTTTATAAAGAATTAGAAAAGAGATTAAGTGAAATAACAAGAGTCATTCTTTCCCATAAGAGGAAGGACCACATAGGAGTATAGTCCATGGCTGAAAACATAGTCACTTTTGCTGTTTGTTTAGGTCTAAGATCATTCCTATCTCATATTTATTTTCTGGTAATAGCCTTTGATGAAGAGAGACCCTGAAAATCTGTACATGAAGGTTAAAAAGAGATTACCCTTGTTAAATCTCATCTGGTTTTCTAACATTTGCTGAATTCTGTGAGCCCTGAAGCATGACCCAAAAGCATTATTATAATTAATTATGGTAACTCTGATATGCATATTCAATTCCTTTTTGCAAGCATACATTTTGGAAATGTACTTATGGCAGTGAGCTCTCTAGCCTAAGTATATATTGAGTACAGTCCATTTAGGTTGTTTAATTTCGTGTGGGTTTTTTTCTGTTTAAAACTCTTCATGGGTGTGAGCAAATCAGTCACATCTCAGCTCTAGCAAAACAGATGTTTTAGCTGTCCTTTTACCTTTTATTCTTTGATTCAGGATGAACCCATGCAATCCTTGATGAATTTCTGGCAACTATTGCTGTGTTACCATAAAGCTTCCTAGTTCTGTGCCTTCGCTCCAGACATTACTGAGTCAGCGTGCAACTGAGGACAAGGCTGCAGATAAGCTCAGAAGTGTGGTACATGTTCAGTTGCACTGAGGCCACCCATGCTTCCCTTGGCAAGGGATGGAGGACTATCTTTAACCCTTAAGGAAAAAGATACTTGAAAGTGGTGCCCCAGCACATGGAAAGCATTCACTTAGAAGCAACAGAGTGACTGTAGCCAGGTGATGTGGTCCTCCAGATCAGGGCAAAGGAAAGGAGTATCATGATATTTCTTATTCATGCTTTGCTTATGTTAAATTCTTTTGATATAGAATACTAATAAGTAAGGAAAAGTATGTATCAAAATGCTAACAGAACTCAATAGCAAGTATACTAGTTTACTTGCCAACAAAAAACCAAAAGTGAAAATGTTAACATGTGAATGATGCTTTCTGTATGAAGAGATTCCATGTTCCAAGCTGAAGTGCAGACTAAAACCCCATTTATGTGAATAGCTAATTACAAGGGCAAAAACTCTGTCAATCTTAACACTCATCTAGGTTTCATCTTGGATGCCAAATGGGCCTTGCTATTATCTAGGTTAAGAAAAGTCTTAATTTCACAGCCCTGACACGAGAATCAGCCAGAAGTAACTGAAGGGACATAAACATAGACTATCATGATGGAATTTTTATTATTGCCATCATCAGTTTTTTTCTGACTGTATATAAGTATTCTGAACACAATAAAACAAACAAAAAAGATGAAAGTATTTTTGTTCACACTTAACTGCAATCTGTAAAATTTGCATCTCCTGTTGAAGCTTTCTAATTGAAGCTAATCCATCAGTGGATCTACTGTCTTTGTCAAAAGTCTTGTTATATTATCTCATGTCCCAGTGTAATTACAATTTAAGTGTAACTCTTTAAAGTACACTACAGACAATCACAACAAAGTTCCATTCCTGTCTCATATCTATTCATTATTAAAGAGGCATCTTTAAAGTTTTGCTAAAATCTTTATATATTAAAAAAACACACACCCCTCCAAAAAACCCCAAACAAAACACACACTAAACTCACTAAGCTATTTTGTTTTTGAAATATAAGGCAAAACTCTCAGCAAAAAAATTATTTCGATCCTATGTCAATCCAAGATCCTTCAAACCTAAAAAGATCAAAAGTAGTTTGTTTTTACATAAATACTTTAATTTGCATGATGTTGAATGGCATAGCCATTACTGCATATTAGTATTTCAAGCAAAAATCACAACTTTTTGAAAAATAAATTTGATCTTTGGCTGTTCCATAAACTGCTCTTTCAATTTCAGTTGTTTTAGTTTTTTGGTTTTTTTTTTTTAATTTTCCTTTGTTTCCCAGAGCCTAAATCACAGGACTTCAGGTTGTCAGTTTAATAGTATTTTGTTCCAGTGCTTGGATAAGAAAGCAAAATAAATAAGAAAGAAGTATCCTAGCATTTCCAACCATGAAAAAAAGACACAGCTCAACTTATGTTAAACCTAGAAGATTAAGGCCTTTGGAATTCAATTACTTGTAAATATCATTTATTATTTCAGTTTAAATCAAATAATTCAAAGCATAAAGCAAACATTTGCTAATGCTTTTTTTTTTTTTTTTAATTGTGGAAGACTTTTTACATGTGAGTTGTCTGAATGTCTGAGATACTAGAAGTGTTCTGTTGAATTTTATAACAATTTTGTCTGGGTTCCAGCCTATCTCAGTAAGGCAGATTAACTCAACATACATTCAAACTCTCAAGAAAATGTTCTGTAGATGTGCCATATTTATGGAAACAATGGTATATAATAGTGAGAAGTAGGCAAGTGGAGGATGAAGAAACCTGAGAACTGTGTGAGATTTCTAGTTAGCCTGAACTTGTGTGAAATAAGAGAGTGTAATTTGCTTAATGCCTTTCTAAACTTCTTAGGAGAGTCTTTGGTTGATAGGATGCCTGTGATGAACTGTGCTCTATAGTATTGTTGGTAGTTTATGTAGCTTTAAATACTGGAAGGACTCAGTGATTCTTTTTCTCACAGCCAGATGCTGTATGTTATGCTATGGAGATTTTTTCCCCTGTCCTAAAAAAAAGGAAGACGTAGAAAAAGCCTTGCCACCTGGTACATTGACCATCATACTCTGATGGGCTTTGATACCTAAGCCTTTGTGAGTGTGACGCTCTGAATGCCATTTCTGGGGGATTAAGTCAGTATGGAGAACTTGCTGCACCTTCCAGATGTTGGTCTGGGGCAGGAATACCATAGATTTCCCTAGGCTGGACAAAACACCAGTGGAGGGGCAGTGGAGTGAACATCCCTATTCCTAGGGTATGCTGAGGAGGTGAGGATTGCATGACAGAGGTGGTGCTAGATGGGGAATGAAAAGTTCCCTGTTGAAGTGGATCAAAGATAAAGCAAAATTCAAGACCAGGGCAGGGCTCAGGAAGCAGTTTCTTCTTCAGCTACTCTTCATTTTCCCTGAACAAGCCATTCAAATGTGAACTAAAGTGTATATAGTTATGATGGTTTGAGTAGATCCAGCTTCCTGGGATTTGAGTGCAAGCATAGAAGAACATTCAGGTAGAGCAAAGTGAACGTTTTTCTCCAGACTACATTTCATGTATGTATAAATAGCACTTGCTGTGAAATGTGTCAGCTATGAAGCTCAGAGTCACAGCCTGCATCACAGCAAACTAGCTTTTCCTGGAGCTTATAATGTGATAATTAAATTGCTAACAGGCACCTTAGTGATGGCATTTGCTAGAGATGTGAAAGACTTCTTACAATCATACCTTTCTGTAGAGAATCCATCAGTAGAATCAGAGCTATCAGAATCAGTTTTTTTTAAAATATTTTCTTCAATGAGTGCATTAAATTTTTATGTGGAGTGAAATGGGACAGGATGTGTTTCCTTTCCACTGCACAATGATTTATTACCCCAAAAAGACTGCAGAACTAATTACCAGAGTAATTAATTAATATAAATTTGCATATTTGCATTTGCAATTAGTGCAGCTGAGTGATTAATCTGAAAATGAGAAGTTTGTCTCATTAGATGTTAATGTCTGCTGGACCAGAAAGCGGCTGCCAGATGAGGCAAAAAAGCATAGAATAAGCAAGACTGTATGTATGTATGTGCGAAAGCTCATCATGTCTTTTTGTTAGGAGAACGGAGTGCAAATATGTGGTCTAAGATATTAAGACTACTAGTGTTTTTTAATTTTTCTTTTTTTGCCTTTTTTTTCCCCTGTTTTTCTCAATTTTTTTCCTACAACGAGTCACTGCAACCATGGAACCCTTTGATGGTTCTGAACAATCAGATCTTTAAGGGAGGGCAGCTGCTGCAGATCTCCTGATTCAGATGCTGAAGGGAAGCTGTAAGGAGCCTCCTTGCTGTGTGATTGATTGGATAGGGATATTTCCCATCTTACTAGTTACATCCTCTAATCAATTGCTAATGCTGAGAGGTCATACTCAGTGGAGCCCATAAAAGTCTGGGATAAGTGATTAGCTTTCCAGACTGCTGCACTGTTGTCTTTTCCTTCTGGGACATGCTTGTGGGTACGCCTCTTTGTACACATCTAAGAAGTCTTTTTGGCTCAGCATACCTGAACTTAGTATGACTGGACAGCTGTTGTCCCAGATTTTAATGAGGTTTGAGAGAACAATGAAGAGGACATGTTTGCCTGTCAGGTAATACTAGATGCCAAAGTACCTGTAGGCTGATTGACAGTGCTTCTCTAAGGGCATCAGAGCAGAGCTAGTTTTCACATGGGTCACTGGAGAAAGTCCTGGTACCTCATTGGAGCACTTTGATCTCTCCACTGAGATTTCCCTGAGGAAATCTTCAGTCTTCCTCCAATGAGACTGATGTGTCCTCTTCAAGATTACTGAGACTGGGAACGGGCAAAGAGCAGAGGCTAGCCTCAAAGCAGTCCTCTGTAAGCTCACTGGGTTCTTGTTCAAAAGCTTTGATCAGATTTCAGGCATTTGGTGCCACTTTGACATTTGGGCGTTGTGGAAGATTGAAATGCGTGTTGTTGATCACTTGTCATCATCACGTGTTTACAGTACGGTGGAGTTCAAGAATTTATCAGTTTCCTCTAGCTCCTCTGCTCCATCCAAGCAAGTCACTTTGCTTCTTCATTTTACTTATTTTTTTTCCTACTCAGCTTAAAAATTTAACTATAACTGTTAGAGCTGTGGTATAGTGTACTAGTTTGAAATCAAACCAGTGGGAGATTGCAAGTCAGAATTATAATTTAATAGAGAAAAAAAAGAAAATAAAAGAAATAAATAAATGCAGTAGCACAAGAACACCAACAAAGTCAGATACACCCTGACACTCTATGGTAATAGCAGTCCAAGCAAAGCAGTTCCGTTGAACCAGTGATCCTGCAGGAAGAAAAGGGTGAGAAAGTCCAATGGTAGCTCTTGTCCTCTGGGAGTCCAGTAGGTAAGCGCTGCTGTGGTGTTCAGAGTCTCAGCTTATATCCAGGATGGAATATTTGGCTCCTCCCTCTGGGCGAAGCATCTCACAATGGATGGTGAGTCATGTGATAAGGCCCTGATGGGCCCATTAACAGCAGATGGGGTGAGGCATTGATGGCTCATTAACAGAAGATAATACAGAGGGAAATGGCAAGGAACACTGTTTCACCAGCTGTTTCAACAGCTAACAGAGATGGTAATAGAATATACTTCAACCTAGGACATATAGCTTCAATTATACTTTCAATAAAGTATATTTCTGCACTATTTCAGAACAGAGATTAAGCTAATGTACACTTCACTGGTACAAACTCTGCCCCCTCTGGTATGCCTTCATTAGTTTGTAAAATTCAAGTGCAAACTGGCCTAAGTCAACAGGAATATCTAAGATGTAAGTTTTACAGTGATTCTTCCATAAGAATATTTTTCCATACTCAATTGCACCATAAACAATTAGGAAAAAATATGAGCAAATATATATATATAAATGCACAAATGTCATCTCGGGCAAAAATCAAACAATTTGTAGAGCCAAATAATCAAACTTACTTTCACCAAAGTCATTATTATGCTTGAAACATAGCTAGATTTTCAAACATTCTGGACCAATTGAGGCAAATTGTTTTCCACTGCTGTTTTCAATGTTCCATTCCCATCTAGTTCTCTAATTGCACCCTTTGGCAATCTTCAAAAGTCTAGCCCAGATGAGAGTAATTTTGGACATGGATGTATGTAGGGAATTGCCAGTGAATGTTTTTTGTAAGTCGCAGATGGCAGGTAGAATTTAGGACCCAGGAGCTGAAGAAGTAGCTGAACCGAAAGGGAAAGGACTGACCATGCCATGTAAGGAAGATGCTTGTAAAACACGGCAGTGTCTGATTGGACAAGAGAGAAGCGATATGAGAATTGCTTCTCAGTGGATGTTGACATTTGAACTGTCCTGTGCTGAAAGCCTTAGCTATCAATTGTGGTTAGAAAAGTATAAACTATATGTAGACTATAAAAAGGTATTCTTGTAAACGATAAACGGATTTCTCCTTTGACACTACATCTGTGTGGTCATGTGTCTTTGGGGGGACCCGGGTAGCCATAGATGTACATATGTATATGAGGCAGCTCTGGCCTGGGACTGTAGCATTATGATATGTAGGTGTTCACCCTCATGTAGGACATGCTGCCTGTTGACAAGGCATATTACTGAGACTCAGCACCACATGCACACAGCTATCCTCCTGGCAGGCTAGGATTGTTTGGTACCCCACTAGCCTGAAGAGTGGGCAGATGTAGGTTCTACATCTCACAAGTCACAGAGCTGGCCTTTCAATTTACAGGCAGCTGTGAATTTCCTTTTGAATCTAGATTGAAACATCATCTTCCTTTACTTGCAGCTTTGAGTTCTGACTGTGTTTCCGGTTCTGAAAAAATAACATTCTGGCCACTTAGGAAGACTTTTTTCACCCTTTCCCAATCCTCCCAAATGCTGACTCAATAGCTGAGAAGCCATTCACCCTTTTCCTAATTCTCCCATGCAAAATAGCAAGACATTGTTTTCACGAGGTACAAATGTTTAATTTCATCTTTATTGGAAAGTTTCATTTTCATAAAACTGTTTGAGTTCAAGCACAAAGTAAATAATTTTGCAGAAGGATGATGCACAAGCAAACAAAAAAGTACAGGGTGTAGTGTCTGCAGTTTGAGACCACCTCCAAAGAGGCTCAAGCAGCAGCCATGGCACAGCACTCTTTTTGGTTGCAGTACATTACAAAGACAAGAATAAAAATGTGCCTAGCTTCCTAGATGTAATTAGCTGCATAGGGCCAAAGGAAAGCCTCTGACACAGTTTTGAATAAGCTGATAGCTGAGGGAAAAGCAATCTGTATTCATGAGAAAGAAGATGGGGAAAAGCCAGCTTCTAGTTGGGCTCTAACATTGCCTGCATCAGTAGGACTAATAAATGTGGAGGTCTTCCACCCCAATTGTTGGACAAATACAGATTTAGTATAGATGCAAAGGGAAAGGTCAGAATCTCTTCTTCCACATGTTTGTCAAGCTGGCAAATCAGTCCTGAGATAGAAAATTATTTCACTTCATAAAAAATTTTATACCTGTGTGATGCCGTAAGGGCCTCAGATAAAAAAATTGAAAAACACAGAGTGAAGGGGAGAAGCAGCTTTACTGGTCAAAGGCTGATGATCCAAAGAGGAAAATCATAACAATCTTCCCATTTTTATAACATTCTGAGCACCCCTCCCACATACTATCTAATTAAAGTCCCTCTTACTTCTGTGTTGCCCCAACATCCAATAGAATTGTCCCTTATTACTTAAACCCACCTATGTCCAGCCCCTAGTAGGCCTGGAAGCCTAACTCTATGTTTTGCCTTGTACCCCACTTTTCTACACACAAGAATGCAAACACACAGGAACACAGGCTCTTCTAGCCCTTAATATTCCAAGTTATCCAGGTACCTAGCAAAAGTGAATTCTCCAAAATATTAAGCATGCCCCTTAAGGCATCAGTGCAATCTATTTTATAGCAGAAGCAGGTAAAATAGTTTTTTTCTAACAGCTAGGATTTTTTATATCTGCAAACATGGGCAAAACTGGAAACTGCAGAAATAAGTCACCTCCCAATGTTCTGATACTGACAGCTCAGGTATTTCAGCAGCTACTTCCACAAGTGAGGTGCAAAGAGATAAAGAAACCTCAGTGTCCAAAAGAAGAGCATGATTTAAAGTAGCCAAACCTCTAAAATGGGTACAAAAGGAAGAAAATGACAGTCTGATTACTTACCAATCATTGTGAAAATATGTTTCAATTTAAAGTTTCAGGGCAGCTACAGGCTCCCTACGTTATAAGCTATAATCTATCAGGACCTTGCATATTCAGAATATAACCTGTCCATCCAGGACAAGGTAGGTGAGACTGGAAGAAGAGATGAACAGCCGTAACATTTGGTAGGAAACAACTGCTAATGTGTTATCAGTGCCCAAGATTTCCTGGGGAAAGGGTACATGCTGCATAACTGTTGACAGGAGGTGAAAACATGCAGAACAGTGTAGATCTTTGTGATGGACACAAGAGGGAATACCACCACTCAGCAAAAATTCAGGAAGCATGAACTAAACCTGGGTTATAGCAGAATGCAAATCACTGCACAGCAAATGAAGGACTTCAGGCACCACAAATGAAGTGAATGCCATAGAACAGCCTGGGGCTGTTTAGCCTGGAGAAGAGGAGGCTTAGGGGGGACCTTATTGCTCTCTGCAACTGCCTGATGGGAGGTTGTAGCCAGGTAGAGGTCAATCTCTTCTCTCAGGTCCCCAGCGGCAGAACAAGAGGACACAGCCTTAAGCTGTGTCATGGGAGGTTTAGGCTGGATATTAGGAAAAAAATTTTCACAGAAAGAGTGATTTCCCAGTGGAATGACCTTCCCAGGGAGGTGGTGGAGTCACAATCCCTAGATGTGTTTAAGGAAAGGTTGGATGGCATGCTTAGTGACATGGTTTAGATGATGGGATGGTGTTGGGTAGGTTGATAAATCAGACAATAGGTTGGACTTGATGATCTCTGTAGTCTTTTCCAACGCTGCTAATTCTGTGTATTCTGTGTAACCTTCCTAAGAACTTGAAAGCCATAGGCTGGGCAACTTCTTATCAATTAATATTGGATACCAGATCAGGGCTTCCGTAACAACTGGGACAGGGGCAGCAATCTGAAACATGAAGGATACTGTTTCCTTGGGAAAGAAAAAAAAGACTTCATGAAAACAAGGGAAGCGTCCCCACAAGGAAATTTTAAAGAAGCAGCAGCTGAAACAGCACTAGTGCAATAAGTAGCATGCAGGGAAAAGACTCAAAGTACATATGTCAACATAGCAAAATGATATTCAGACAGAAAAAGAATTATTATTGTTTTCCCTGGGTACTAGGAAATTAATCACCACACATATATCTGTGCTTTTGCCACTGAAACTGCAAGTGAGACTGTTAGCAGCAATCACAAAAACCCAGCAAGAAGAGGAAAGGGAGAACACAACTCTAACCCCTGTAATCATGATAGGCTAGTGATAATACTAAAAGTATATTCTACCACCCAGCTTTCAGCAACTGCCAAAATACAATTTCTTCTTCCAAGGTACCAGTCAGTGAAGAGAGTGAGAAACTTTTTTAGAGAAGAGTTCTGGGTGCTTGCAGAAGGGTCCTGGACTATGCCTTTCTCTGACTAGGCCTGTTTTCCATTGCTGACCATGGAGAGATCTGGGGAGTTCAGCTCTGTGATGGGTGCTCTGTAGAAAGCTATCTTGTGGCAGGTATTGTGACCAGTCTTTGCAAAGACACAACCATGTATTTGCATTCAGATAGTAAGACGTGCTCAAGACACTGGAGGAGTTTTCAGTTCAAATTGATCTGAAATAGCAATGCCATGAAACTTCCTTGACTTTTTGACAGGATATACTTCATATCTCTATTTGGTGCATGGTGTTCCTTTAAATGAGAGGTAGGCTCCTTGCATATGACTGCCTAGGTGGGTTGCAGAGAGCGAGAAGTCTGTTTGAGAAAAACTATTAAACCAGCCCTTCTCTTTTTCTTCCATCTTTATAAAATCTCCATGGCTGTGAATGACATGAACACAAGGAATGTCAGAGAGACAAAAGGTGCAAAGCTGCAATTGCATTTACTGGTGGCCACTCCACAGTATTCTTCCCTCTTATTGTGAAGCCAATAAGTCCTGCCAGCTCTCTCAGCCTAAGCACTTCTAAAGAGATTCATTAAAAGGTCTCACTTGCAGAAACATGTTCTTCACCCTATGGAAGATCCTTATAGTGACAAGCCTTATGGAGGGATCAAGGGAAAGATTAAGATGACAGGGTTCAGCCCTTGACCACAAGAAAGGCTGTACAGAGTTCCCCAGCAAGAGCAGACTTAACCAGAGGGCTTTCAGCAAAGGGAAAATCTTTCAACCCCAAGAAATTTTCTTTTAGCCATAGCACCAGAAAGTATTTGAATGCAAAGACAGCTCACAGGGAACAGCATGAGAAATCAAGGCTCATGTGTTTTGTGTAGGTCTTACACAAATGAATTCCACCTCTCGTTCTCTCATAATTAGGTCTTGTTCTCATACATATGCAGTAGAGTTTTGTGGTTTCCCTTCTGATCCATCATCTACCGAATGAAACATGATGGGAATTGGGAAGGAGAGATCATGACAAAATAGAGGGAGGAGTTTGCCATTTCAAGGACCTTAAGCTGAGTTATGCTTTCTCTCTGGGTCATGCCAGAGTGTCTTAACACACCTGCCATGGCTGAACATGCCAGAGCCATATCTCCCATGTATGGGTGGCATGTGCAGGAGACAAAAAGCTGGAGGGGTCCAGAAATACTTGTAGTGGCAGAAAGAGGCTTACTAACACAAGGTTTACAACTTCATCCAAATCATACTGTAAGTTTGATAAGAGGGTTTCAGAGAACCATTTGATGGTCTTTTGGCATCCTTTGGGAACTGAGTTCCTACTTAGTGGAAGATCTGGCCAAACAACAAGATAATTATGTCTACCATAGACTTTAAAGATCTTTGGTGGTTGCTTCAGCATAGATATTTAGATCAGTACAAGAATGGAAGTTAAACTGTCTTTTACTTTTGGATGATGGCTACAAGTGCAAAAAGATTTGCAGTGGTTTAGATGGGAGAGTATATGGCACATGAAGGTCTACACAGAATTTCTGATGGTTAAGCATTCAGAACATGCCACTCTGGCCTTCCAGTGAGAATCAAGAGATACAGGCAAATTAAGGTTGAATGCTTATCTTCTTTCCCGCTTTGTACATCTTGTTTCCTGTATTATGCATGATTAAAGCAGCAATTTCAGACAATGTAGTATTATAAATGAGGTTGTATGTCTTTATATAAATATCTACTTTCAATGATGATAGAAAAAGATTTTGAGAGACATACATGCTTCTTTCTTCAAAGAGAGAAGAAGAGTGCTAAAGACCTATTATATCCCACTGGTAAAATAAATTAACAAGCCTTCCATTACTCTGCCTTCTACATGTACTCCTGTAATGGCTGCAAATATTCACAGATAGCAGTTATTTTGTTGTGAAATGAAAATAATTTCATTTAAAATAGCACAATTTGGAATGTAGTGCAGCTATCCTACCTGAATGTTGTGTTAGAAAGATGAACCAAGCTTCACAGACAACTCATACCACTCAAATTACAGTTGTGCCTGCAGTTCTATTGCTGAACTTTGTTTTTTATATCATAATCTGTGTAGTCAAAACTAGGGAACTGTTTTGCAAATGCTTGAATAGGCCTAAACCTTGACAAACAAAGTGCCAGAATGATAGCAAGAGCTAGTCAGGATAGGGATAGAGATAGGGATAGGGATAGGATGAGATATGTCAGAGTGACAACAGCATTTCATTCCCTAGCTCCCATCCTCCCATGATGGGATGTGATAGTGTTATGAGGCCTGAGAGTGAAAGAAGCCCACATGCTGGTTATTGAACACTACAAAGATCTAAATAATTTAGTTTCAAATGCTACTTTATAAAATATTTGTTTGCAAAATTATTTTAAATTTCATTTTTATCCTGACTCTATTGCTTCACTGTACAAGTACTTTAATTTATGTAAAATATTTTTAATAGGAAATTTAAAAAGTAGTTTTGAATATAAACACAGAAGCATTGTCACAATGGAGAGACTGTAGCCTTTGACAGGGAAGCAGTGGGAATGGGAGGTTCTTGGAAGGGTGCAGAAAGCCTCTTCTTGAAACAAGTCTTGAGAAGGACTCACAGCATGGACCTACACTTTCAAAATTCCAAGTCCAGCTTTCTGTTGAGGAATACATCTGGTGCAGGTAGTTTGGGTTTGCAAGCTGCAGTTCAAGATGCACACTGAGATGCAGATTGAGCTCTGGGTAGGAGGCGAGAGAGACAAGAGGTTGTGAACTGGAACCATGGCATTAGCCATGTGAATTGCACGCTGAGAGACACAGCAGGAGCTGAAGGCTCAAGAGGAAGCATGAGCAGATAAAAGCCCAGAGGTTCCTTGGTTGGGGGCCACTCCTCAAAGAAATCCAGCTTGGACAGTCTCTGTGTTACTGTGCTGTAAATAAATTGCTTTATGTAACTAGACATCTGAGAACCTGCTATGGGAAACCTAGGGTTCATCTGGTGAGGAAGCCTAGTCTGGCTGCGTGAGTGGGCTTTGTAGAGAGTCAAGTGGAGTACCCTTTTTCTCAACTGGAGTTGCCCGCTGTGAAGGGGTTTTAGTCCCAGCATAAAGTCTCTGGCATTGGGAGTATGACTGCCAGAGAGTCACACTGGGAAGCTTTCTTAACACTCTCAAGACCAGTAGGAATATAGGCACCTAAGGCCCATTGACTTTCAAGAAAGGGGAGATTTTACTAATAAGTCATGGTGGTGGTTTTTTGCTGTCTAGATAGTAAGTGATGAAGGAAGACTGCTCATTAGATTTTCTAAAATGTCTGAGGACTGTTTTGAGCCAAGCTATTATGGCCTAAGTGCTAGAAAGAGGTAAGCAATCCAGGGTATTTGCTGTTTAAAGTTGCCATATCTGAGCTGTCTATACAATCAGTTGAGAGCAGGAGCCACCATGCCTAAGCTGGTTGAACATGATGCTCTGCAATTAGCTGTGTTTAAAATCTGTAAAAGGTAAAAATTTAAATGTTTTTGGAAAACACTTTGAGATATGCCAGATCATGTCAGAATCACTTTTTCAAGCACTGAAGTATTTCAGGAAAGTGACAATAGAGTCAGGTCTTCCGGAGTTACATGAACACAGTGAAAGTATTAATTCAAGGAACAATCTAGAAGAGTTCCACACAGTATATAATATAGAAAAATTGTCAGAAGTACCTGTTGGAATGACATTCCATTTAATATTTATATTTGAAAGTGAGTATCTCAGAACATATCTGAGGACTTTCTCTTACATTAGTGGAATTGGTAAATGGTGTCTCCTCTTGAAGACACTTACCTTGTGCTTACCTAATGCATATCCTTGTTCTTGTAGTGGTTTGGACTACTATATCACTAGGGGAGTGCAACAGTGACAAAAGACTGAACAGATTCAACAGCAACTAACAGATTTATTGTATAGGGCTTTACCAAAAACCTTATGGGATCCTGAGACACTACACGTAATACACAATAAAACACTAGACAATGGCACACAAAAAACAAAAAAAACCAAACTGCTCCTCAAAGCCAGCTGGCCGGCCAAGAAGCAGGGGGAAGGAATGGGAAGCTATCTCTATGATGGTAATCTCCCAGCCCTTGGAGCCTCCTGCAAGACAAAGATGGTGAAAAGCACCCCCCACAGGGACACCCACAAGGGAAAACTATCACTTATGGTTTGGCTGGGCCGGCTCTGATGGTGCCGCATTGCTGCCTGTGCTGAAGGAGGTGAGTGGAAGCAGGCCGTGCAGTCCAGGAGCCAGGAGGAGGGGACCCATGCCTCTCTCAGCTCAGGAGGGAGCTAAAAGGGAGGAGGGACTTTCGTGTTCAGGCTTTTATGCCCTGGAAGTCCCGCAGGAATCTGGCGTCTTCTTCACGGCTAGGCTGTCCTCTTATTGGCTGGTGGGGATGGGCTCCTGCTTTCTTTTGAGATATTCACTCCAGGCACAATGGCAGTTCCCACCGAAACGCCATGTGCTTGGGGCTCAAAGGCTGGTGGCTGTCATCGCTGCCAGCCATGAGGGCACTCCCAGGGCTGCCACCGTTGCCACCTGTGGAGCACTCGCTGCTCGCAGGGACCCGCAGATGGGATCCCTGGGCCAGCAGGACTGCTCATGGCCACCCGGAGAGGCTGCTGCATGGCCGCCCACTCCAGCCACCTTGGGCAGGGTTGTGGGACCCCTGCCGGGGCACCACTGGCAAGAGAGGGCTGGCAGGCAGTCTGCAACACGGCGCACAACTTCCGCCAGCCATCCCTGCCGCTGCCAGAACTCACCACAGGCAACAGGGACTGGGGCTGCCTGGGAACCAGCCAGAGCTGCATTCCTCCATAGCAGTGTGGGGCCAGCATTGCCTGCCATCCCCTCTCCAACCCAGAGCAGGGACAGCAAGAGCAGCCGCAGCCCAGCAGCACCAGGACCGCACTGCCTGCACTGCCCTGCCAGCCAGCTGCATCCCTGCTGCCAACCATGGGCGCACAGGTGTCTGGCACTGGTGCTCACAGTGCGGCTCCACCTGCCACCCCGTTCTGCCCACTGCAACGAGATGGGAGCAGCTGTGGGAGGAGCGGAGCACTGCCAGCGCCAGCGATCATGGCATGTCCCCTCATCGCTCTGCAGCAGAATGCATAGCCCCCTTCACCTGGTGCCGCAAGAGGGTCGATTCCGTTCCTGTGTCTCTCCGCCACCACCTCTCCCTGGCCCCTGCCCCAGGACGCAGAAGGTGGGAAGGAAGTTCTGCAGAGTTCCCAGACTTTGGCTTTCCTTCATGTCTCCAAAAAAACCTGGTTTTATGAATAAGCAAACAATCCAAACAATCCAAAGACCCTTCCCTCCTCCCTTCCCCCTGAAAAACCCCCACCCCAAACCCATAACAGCTCTAGAATAAAGATGGGACATATCACACTTGTAAACATATTCTTGCTACACTTGTAAATATATTCTTGCTGCACCTGTTTATGACAGGGTACAAGAGAGATGCAAAATCATTCTAGTGAGTATTAACTACTTATATGACTATATTTGAATATGCAAAATATCTTCATTGTATTGCAAAAGGTACAGTAAGGCCTGGCATTTCTATTGATATTATTTCTTTCAACAAATAAGCAGAATATGAGTCTTGAAATTATAAACATGCATATAAGCTTCAGAAACCTGAATTTCATAATTAAGTTAATTAAGACAGAAAGAAGAAATCTGAATGTTGTCTAGAAAAATCACTCATGTTCTGGATGATATGACAGCCTCCACCCTAACGAGACAAGGCAAGTCAAAGCTGTTTCCCCTCAAGCTTTCAGTCAAATCATGGTTTTGTTTTCAAGTTCTATTCTAATAGACACGCTTATAATACCTATCTGAAGAGTGCCTAGGAGACCCATCTTATTAACTACTAGTCTCTGTCTTTATGCATGCTTCCAGAAAGGAATTCTATCTTATACAAACTTCCTATGTAGGCAGTAGGAAGTCCACTTGCTCACCACTCAAGCTATCACTTGGTATAAAGGTGGGCTCATTCCTTAACACATCAGTGTGGCTGCAAGAGGCTTTCTACTATGTTGCATGGACAGCTTTTGACACGATTATGAAGTCAGTGTGTTTTGGAACCACACAAGACTATGTGATGAACTACATATGACATGAACAGAATGTATCAATAGAGGGTATAAATTGCCAACAGTGACTTCAGATTTTTTGTCCATTTATTGTCCATTTTATTTATGGTCTTGCTTCTGAGGCTAATGTAATAATTTAAATCCTGAAAGTTGATTTTCAGAGACAAGAACAAAATATCATAAAACTTGCTCAAAAATATGACCTCTGGCATCTAAACTGGCTCTGTAGTTTGATGTTAGTCTATCTACAATATTTTATACTCTATTATTTAGAAAATATATAATCAAAAAGGTATGTACTGGCATATTCCCTGTTTTCTAGTTTATTTTACTTTTGATTTTAAAAGGCATATGTGGTGGTTTGAACACTAGGGGGCGCAACAGGATGAGAGACTGAATAGAGATGCAACAGCAAACACAGGTTTATTTTCTATGGGGCTCTATAGACCTTATAGAATCCCACTAGGCACTAAACAAATACACACAACAACAACCTGACAGTATTCACAATAAATAAAGAAAACCAAAATTACAAACTGCTTCTCCAAGCAGACTGGTGGGCTGAGGAGAAGGGGAAAGGGAGAAGGCCACCACATGGACGGTATTTCCTGGTCCTTGGAGCCTCTGTAAGACAAAAACAGTGAGAAGCACCCTCCCCCAGGAACTCAAGGGGAAAAATACCACACTGTTGCAGCTGGGTGGTGCTCTGCCATCACTGCTGGGGTTCTGGTGGTGCTGCGGTGTGAAGGAGGCAAAGAGGAACTGGAAGGGGCAGCAGCCAATGTTATCTGGACCACGACGAGCTGGGGAAGAGGGACAGGACTTCCAGGGTTCTAGCTTTTATGGGCTGGCAAACCCGTGAGATTTCAGGGTCTTCTTCCTGAGCAGGCTATTCCCTCATTGGGTGGCTGTGTTGGGCACCGCCTCTCTGTCCGAGATTTTGGCACTCTGAGCAAAGATGGCGCTTCCCACCAAAAAGCCATGTGCTCTGGACTCCGGGGCCCAGCGGCCGCCATTGCCATTGGCCACGGGGCACTTCCAGGGCCAGTGGCACTGCCTGTGAGGCCCCCACCGTCCGCAGAGACCCGGCCGTGGGCAGTAAGGGCTGCGGCACTGCCTCAGGACCAGCCGCCGCTGCCCTCACCTGCCAACACTGCTGGGCACTGGCCACCGGCAAGGGGAGACAGTGGGTGTGGTCCACGCCACGCCACGGCTAGCAGAGAGGTGCCATGCAGGCCCCCGTTTCTGTCAGGAGCCTCATGTGGCCCCTGCAAGGCCCTGGGCAGGACCAGGCACCTCCACGTGCTTGGTGAAAAGCACCACCACCTCACCCGCTCCAGCCTGGTGCAGTGGGCAGCAAGGGAAACCCTGTGCGTGCAGCCCAAACTGCACCACAGGCAACTGGGCAGTGGCAGCGATGTGGCAGGAGCTGGGATCCAACTGCCGTACCTCGCCCCACCATGCGAGCCAGGAGGCAGGAGCCTGATGGAATGGTGGAAGACAGTCCTGCCGCAGTGCAAGGGAAACCGGTGCAGGCACCGCCAGTGCCGGCAATCACAGAGTGTCCTGTGCTGCCGCCCATCCCGCCTGCACTGCTCCTCTGCCACTTCACTGTGGGGAACCAAAGAGGCCAGTGCTTTGCCTCACTGTGCTGGAGACAAGCCCCTGCACAGTGCCAGCTGCCAGGGTCCCACCGCTGTCTGGGGGCTCTCTCTCCCTCTCTGCAACAGGAGCTAGGGCAAGCACCCGCAAGTCACAAGCCAGGTGATGAGAAACACGCAGCCTGGCTAGCATCCCAGCTTCAGCCTGGAGCGCCCATTCTGCCTCACCTCGCTCTGCGCTGCCGGGAATGAGCTTGGCTCCATTCCGTTTCACGCCACCTGGCCAGTCCCCGCACCCGGCAGGGGGAACACAGGCCCCTTGCCCGCTGGCACGGGAGGTCTGCATGAGCGGAGGGAATGGTCCTCCACAGCTGCACCCCTCAGCCCACCATGCACAAGGTCCCTGGAGCCTGGATCGTCTTAGTCCATCTTCCTCTGCTTCTCATTCCCAGGAATCAGGGAGAAAATACAAAAGAAAATGTTTTTAATTTTTCCCTCACCATCTTTTCCCCCAAGAAGGTGGGGCACCCTAACTTCAAACCCATTACAGCACATTATAATAAATATCATCTGAAGGCCAGTGTGTGAATTCTTGGCTCCTAAAGAACACCTTCAGAGCCACCATCAATTCTAGAGAGTCAGGATTTAGGTGGACAAGGCTACTAAATCAGTCTGAAGGAAAAAGAATTAATTGTCTACTAGGTTAATGTCCTCCAGATTCCGAAGACCAGTCCATGCTGCCAAAACCAAAGGTTTGATTTTCAATTTCTCAGCAGAGGATTTGAGTATGTGATTCAATAATATCAATGTTAGTGATGCATGAAGGGAGACTAAATTGGTAAGGAAATAAAGGCTGCTTGTATAGCCTTTTCCAATGGTAAGTCCTGTAGTACAAGGATAATTTTATTCAACAATCATATTATGATAAAAAAATCTGTCCTGGCAATGGAAAATCTACATCAGGCTAATTCATTTTAATAGCCAAATATACGCGTTACAAGAAAATGTTGAAAAACCCAGACTGGAAAATCCCAGGCCAAATCACATACCTCAAAACTGAAACTGATTTAAATACTGAGAATAAGTAGCTGACAAAGACAATATTCATAGATTAATATTTTTCACTTGGCTTTTATATATCTAGAAGAAACATACATTGCATTGGTTATGAATTGATCAAACTTTTATTGTGCCAGCTGTACTTCACAGACCTGAAAAAGTGATTCAAGCAAAACAAAAGAGAACATAAAAACACAACTCTAATGATTTTAAATCCCAAAGAAGCAATTACAAGTTTGATTCCAGTGATTCAGCTGGACTACGTTGAAAAATGAAGCAGTTTGCACATATTAACATTCTAATAAATTGAGAAAATACAGCAATAAAATCCACTCTAATTCATATAGAAAAGGTAGTTGAACAGAACTGAAATGTATTAAAACATCTTTATTTTTTTAATGAGGAAAATAAGTTGTATGGTAAGTAATCATTTAAATAGACCAACTGAAAAGTGAACTAAAGTTACAAGAGAAATGAATTATACTTCTTTAGCCTTTGTGAATGTGTATATATTTTGAATATTTCTTGATCTATATAGTCAAAGCTGCACTGTGTCAAATTTCGGATGTACTTCAGTGAACTGTGAGTTGATGTTACTTTCCTTGGAAGCCTGAATTTGCTTCTTCCCTTCAGTAGAGGCAAATCTAGGAGATAACTTTTAAGTGTACCGTAACATTTTTAAAGCTACCTTTCATGATTCAGACTGGTATTTGCCACTATTTGACCTTTAACATTTGAGGACACAACTGTATGCTCAGGTGGTGGTGTGTGAACTGGCAGATAGAGAAAGAGTTTGTTTTGTGCTTAATTTGTCTGAAGCTGCTTCTGTATTTATTTAAAGTTTGTGATTAACATCTTCATCAACAGCAAGGAGAAACCAGGCAGGAAGCTACAGCTGAGGCCTGCAGGGGTATTGGCAAATAGGGACTCAGGTATTATGAACATGGCTGATGCCACCTATCGGCAGGTAGAAGAGTCGCAGGCAGACCTGGAGTCTGCTTTGTTCGAGGGGAGCATCGAAAGAAACACTTCCTGGATTTTGGCAGCAAGTGAGGTTGTTCATAGTATTTTCATGGCTCTTAAAAGCGTTGTATTTCTTTATCCTTCCCTATTTTTTTCTAGTATGCACATACTCTTGCTCTAGACAGTGACTTGAAGCTGCAAAATTAAATTGAGGAACATAGATGATTGAATGGGAATTATTATACAATACCAGTTTTCTTCAGGGCTAAAAAAACTCCCCAAATGAACAACCTACTTTTTCACATATTTACCCTGTAAGCAGGAGTTGGACTCGATGATCCTGACATGTCCCTTCCAATGGGGCATATTCTATGATTCTACAATTCCATGATAAAGGAAGATACAAACATCCTGAGATGAGAGGCATGTACTTAATTTTAGATATTCCTTTGCAACAGGACCAGAATAGAGCTAGGAGAGGAAGTTGAACCACAGTTGACTAAGAAGGAAAAACAAAATTGTCCTTGAAACCATACTAGGGACACGCTGAATTTTGAGGAAAATTTTAAGAGCTCTTCTCTAGCTTTGCAGTTGTAGTATGATTTTTATTGCTATTAAAAAACAAAAATATTTCAAACCATATAAAATATTAGTATGACACTCTTTTGCACTTAGGCAAGAACAGATTAAGGAACCCCATAGGCTTGCCATCTAGCCCTGAGCACTATTCTTACTTCCAAACTCTATCAGTTTCTGTAGATTTTAAATCATATTGTCTTTTCCTCTTTTCTATGAAAGGTCTAGGGGATCAAGCAGGATACCAACAAACTCAGATCGTGATAAACCTTGGTAGAGAGGTTTCTTGTTTCCACTTCATCAGACCCTATGAAGATTTGAGGCCAACTGTTGTTGGGAGGTCGAGAACTAGGCCCTGTTTTCCAATCGTGAGAAATACTGCAATTGTCAAATTATCAGTATTCCCAAAGGTTTCATATAGGTTATAGGTTTCATTTAGGCAAGCTCAGTGTCACTAAAAATGAGAACAAAAGCCATGCCCATTGTAAAATTAAATTGATTTTATAGGGATGAAATTAATTCAATTGAACCCCCTCCCCCACCAAAAATGAAAAATATTAATTTCATCTCTATTTTTAAAATTATATTATTTTATTATTGTGATAATATTTACTTAAAATTTTTGAGGGAAAAAGTGAGTCTTCAGTGGACTTTTTCTTATGCTGTTGTTAGAAGCTTCCAACAGAATTTTAAAAATTGTTTCACAATTTTTTCCCAGTATACCTCCAGTGTGTTGTTGTTTTTCTTTACTGTTTCCTTCTGTTCCTGTGTGAGGAATATGCAATTCCTCCCATGAGATTTTGTGTTGCCTTTCCTTGCTTCCTGGGGCTTATCCTTGATATGTGCCATTGCGCTACTTTTTGGTCACTCTTTAACTCTATGTTCCAATTCTATTTGTTAATTTATACATACACATATGCCTCATAATGCTAGAGTTAAAGATAAAAAGATTTTACTTTTCTAAGGAACATCCTCCCTATCTGATATTATTATCAATGTAAAGTGTATTGTTGCCTTTGGGATAAGCTGACAAGAAATCAGCATGGCAGACCTTTTGTAATGCTTCAGACTTTCAGACTCTGTTCCTCTTCACTCTTATCTCCAGCTGATGAAACTTTGAACTTTCCTTTTTTTTTCAGTGTCCTTTAAAACCAATTTGGGCTACAGTTTTTTGGGTTTTTTTGGTGAGGATAAGTAGATATCTTCTAGCTTGCCAAATAGGAAAGAGTGATCCTCATATCTGTAGCAACTATAAGTGATAAATTTAGTAGAATTGCTGTTAAATGTAACCGTCTGGATTTAAATGACTGGACAAAGATTAGTGGCCAGTAAAAAATAAATAGCATGAATATTTAATCAAAATCTATCATTCCTCCTGGTCAGGTACTACCTTTTTTGTTTTAAAGCCCAGTATAATAGAGACAAAATGCCTACTGAGACTTTCAATAACTCTCTTAATAATTGGACAGTTTTAAGCAAAATCCAGTTCATACCTTGATGTACAATCAGAAATGAAAGACGAGAGAGTTCTATCTATGAATAGATAGGTAGATATGTATTTTACAGACTCTTTAAAAGTTATGTCTTTAAAGGTGGGGCACAACTTTCAAAAATATGGACATTTAGTCACTAGAGGGAGACATGATCTCATATAACAAAATATTCCACGACAGCAGAGAGGCAGCTGTTAACTAGGCTGGAGTGCTACTGCCAAGTCAAAGGCTGATGATTTGTTATGCATCTGGAGGCCATGGGGATTGGAGAGAGCAAAAGAAGCCTTCATGAATACACCTTATCCTCCAGGATAGCATCAGCAGTACCTTTCCATAAATTCATCAGACCTAGAGAAGATGAGAAGATCACTTTTAACTGAAGTGAGCAGAAAAGGCTTTAACCAGTCAGCGCTGGTCTGTGCTATATTGCTTATCTTTCTCAAGAAACCTGCTGGGTAAGACACTCTTTCTCACCCTGAGTAACATGACTGAGGGTAGAAGAGGAAGTTCACTGAAGGAAGACCTGTGTCTCCCCAGGAGCTTTTCTACTGTTAGAAGTGGACTTGCATACATCAGTAACTCCTACTTCATGCTGCCCAGTAACCATTGATCCCCTACAGTTGCTTTGGGCTAAGCAAAGATGCTGCTTGGGAAAGCCAGTGAGGGAAGAAGGTGCAGAGCAGGCTCCTGGTCCATTTGTTCGCAGGAGTGGAAGAAGACCTGTTTTTCTCTTGGAGGAAGACCCTATAGGGGACAGTCTGTGTAATCATTTGGCTGGAGAATGTAGTATGCAACGCTGGATTGGCAGAGTCTCACCTCAGTGATTAAAATGAAAGCTTAAATGCAAACATTAGAGGCAGACTTTGTGCCCACTGGAAAATGCTTTGATCAAAGCACCAAGCCCAGCGTGAAATCTGTAGAAGTGTTATTATTCATCCAAAAACCAAACACAGCAAGCCAAAGGCCCTGTTCACACTGGGACCCGGGTTGGGCTAGCATCAACCATGTTGCTGCGGATAAAGCCATGGGGAAACATCTCTACATCTGGAGCTTCTGTTCAGTGTTAATCCATATTGGGATGCTGTTTAATAATGTATTAAACTAGAGTATTGCAAAAGTGTGGTAAACTACATATTTTACCATTACATTAATAATAGGTATTATTTATTCTTTATGGCCCAGAAACATTTTAGGAACCATTGTTAATATTGTCTCCAAATAAGTGTTTATGAAATCACTAACTCTGATTTTATTGGCTGTATTTCTCACAAAGATTCTGAGTCATGTTGTTAAGTCTGCTAAGATTTGTGATCCTATATACTATTTGCATTGTACTTTTGTCTGTCTGTGTAATATGAAGATAGAATTGTAGAGTGCTTATGCTAACATTGAGTGATTGTGTTGCAACACAGCCACTTGCTCTGCCATACAGTAGTTAAGTGCAATTTGATGGTTTCTTTAGAAGGCTTCCTATTCTCCAGGGCTTATACTGTAGACAAACACCCCACCCCCCNCTAAAGTCTCAGCTCAACTTCAGTGCTTCTTGAAAATTAAAAGCACAACATTTTACTTTCCCACATCCAAGTCGCTTTGGGACACTTGACCAGGTGGTTCCTTATACTGTTCCTTTTGCAGAGTGATCGAAGACCTTGACATCATTCCGATGTTAAAAATGAAGTGTTGCTGGCATCAATTTTTAATGGGAATGTCATTGCTGCTGACTGCAGAAAAAAGCCTGAATCATGGTCAGATGAGTTTGAGACAGATGTAGAAATATCACTACACAGAAAGAAAAAACTAATTCTATTTCTTACAAATTTTTCTTTTGTTGGCCATCCTAGATGGAAGACTCTTAGCATTTGTGGAGGGGTCATGATACAGGCTCCATGGCTGACATTTGGTCTGATCCAAACATGAGCTGTTGGGGCTTCTCAGAAGCCCAGTGAATAAGATTGTTGAAAAGTCTTCATAGAGTGCCAATAGTGTGATTCTTGTCTTCTCTAGACATTAACAAATGTCTCATTTCTGGTTATTTATGTATAAATGGTTTCTGAAGCAAATCAAGTGCTGAGCACATTGCCTTGACAGACAGTTGATCATAATAATAGGATTGGCCAGCTAGATTTGGGTAGATCTTTGATCTTTTAATAACATCATATCCATATACACAGGAGAGGAAAGTCAAGTTCATTGCAATCTGAGGATACATAAAGATTGATTTTTTGCAGCTGGAGAAGTACTGACTGACACTTGGGAACAAGGAAATAAACTCTCAGGTAGAATTTGTAGTCTTTTAAGCCAGTCAAGAGTCACAAGGAAATTCGGAGACAACAGGGTCTAATACAATGGCATAGGAAACATCAAGTTGATAAATGCAAATGATTTATCTTGGGATAATGAAGGCAGAATTTGAGATAGTTCATTCATTTTTGAGGTTATCAATTAAATATAATACTTAGGAAAAATACCACTGAACACAGGTCACCCAGAGCCAGTCAGTCTCTAACAGTAGCTTAGTGTCCAAAGGAGGGAGACAAAGCTGATGAAGAGCCTTGAGGAGAAGCTGTATAAGCAGCAGATGAGGCATTTTGGTCAGTTCAGCCTGGAGAAGAGGAGACTGAGGGGACACCTCACAGCTGTCTACAACTTCCTTTTGAGGGGAAGAGGAGGGGTAGATGCTCTTTCTCTCTGGCGACCAGTGACAGGATATGAGGTAATGGCCAGATGTTGTGTCAGGGGAGGTTTAGGTTGGATGTCAGAAAGAGGTTCTTCACCCAGAGGGTGGTTGGATGGTGGAACAGGCTCCTGAGGGAAGTGATCATAGCACAGAGTCTGAAATATTTCAAGAAGCATTTGGACAATACTCTCAGACACATGATGTGACTCTTTGTAGTGGTTTGAACCACTATTTTTCGCTAAGGGTGTGCACAATGATGACGAAAAGACTAAACAGAATTTTAACAGCAGGTAACAGTTTATTCATCTAGGGCTCTACCAGAAGAACCTTTACTTAAACAAAAATACACAAATATGAAAACCCAACAGAGTCACACAGGAGAAAAAAACAAAAAAACCCAGGCTGCTTCTCAAGGCCAGGTGGTGCTGGCCAAGAAGCAGAAGAAGGAAAGGAACCCGCCTTCCCTCTCTCTCTGATGGTATCACTCCTGGCCCTCGAAGTCTCTGCAAAACACAAAAGAAGTGAAAAGCAACCCCCACCCCAGGGAGACTCTTCGGGAAGCTTTCACTTGTGATTATGCTGGCTTGGCTCTGGTGCCAATGAAGGTGGGCGGAGTTAAGCATGGGGTCTGGAAGCCAGGAGGAGAGGGGCCGTGCTGCTCCCCAGCTCGAAGGAAGCTGAAGAGAGGCAGGACTTCCGTGTTCAGCCTTTTTAAGCCCTCCAAGTCTTGTGCAAATCTCGCTGTCTTCTTCCCAGCTAAGCCATCTTCTGACTGGACAGCGATGCTGGGCTCCATCTCTCTTCTGGGGGCTTCACTACACTTCACTACACAAAACAGTGGTTCCCACCAAAAGTTGTGTGTTTGGGGCTTGGAGGCACCATGTTTACTAGCTGCGGGCCACCTTGTGGCACCCTTGGAGTGGCTACCGCCCCTCAGCGCAGCCACCACCAGCACGGTGCCAGTGCAGGGCCTCACTGCTGTCCCAGGGACCCGCAGGAGGGATCCTCAGGGCAGCAGGGCTGCAGGAGCCACCCAGAGCAGCTGCCACGCCCACATCACCTTGCCGGGACTGCTCCAGGGGCTGCCGCCCCAGGCTGGGACCGTGGGATCCCCCGCCAGGCTCCTTCATGGCAGCACGGGGCCGGAAGCACCCGCTGTCACTCACACAGGCGGGGCTGGGATCAGCCGCCACTGGGGTGGGGGTAAGGTGCGGTGCGGCTCCATGCTGGCCACTGTCTGCTGTCCGCTGTTGTACCAGCTGCACTGCTGAGCTGGGTCCGCACACTCTGCGCTGTGCCGGCGAGGGACCTGGGCCACTGGGGCGTCCCGCCCGCGCCTCCGCCAATCGCTGGTCCTGTGTCTCCCACTGATTCACGGTGAGTGAGGATAGAGGGCTCAGCACCAGTCGACCGCAGCAGCTCTCCTGACCTGGGGAAACCGTGGGGAGACGGCTGGTGTGACTCTCGCCTCCCTCGAGAAAAATCGAGCAGGAACAGGGGCTGCCTCTGTCCCCCCCCACCTCCAGCCCCGGAGGACAGGACAGGATGGGGAGAGCCCCATCCCGGCATGCAAAGAGCGAGGCAGGGAAGAAAGCTCTGCAGATTTCCCCAACCTCAGCTTTCTTTCTTAAGGGAAAAAACATGTTTTTACACAGACAGAGAACAAGTAAACACCTTTTAAAACACCCTTCAACACCCTCACCTTCCCTCTATAACCCCCCAGAACCACTCCCTCCCCTCAAAAATACCCNGTGTCCAAAGGAGGGAGACAAAGCTGATGAAGAGCCTTGAGGAGAAGCTGTATAAGCAGCAGATGAGGCATTTTGGTCAGTTCAGCCTGGAGAAGAGGAGACTGAGGGGACACCTCACAGCTGTCTACAACTTCCTTTTGAGGGGAAGAGGAGGGGTAGATGCTCTTTCTCTCTGGCGACCAGTGACAGGATATGAGGTAATGGCCAGATGTTGTGTCAGGGGAGGTTTAGGTTGGATGTCAGAAAGAGGTTCTTCACCCAGAGGGTGGTTGGATGGTGGAACAGGCTCCTGAGGGAAGTGATCATAGCACAGAGTCTGAAATATTTCAAGAAGCATTTGGACAATACTCTCAGACACATGATGTGACTCTTTGTAGTGGTTTGAACCACTATTTTTCGCTAAGGGTGTGCACAATGATGACGAAAAGACTAAACAGAATTTTAACAGCAGGTAACAGTTTATTCATCTAGGGCTCTACCAGAAGAACCTTTACTTAAACAAAAATACACAAATATGAAAACCCAACAGAGTCACACAGGAGAAAAAAACAAAAAAACCCAGGCTGCTTCTCAAGGCCAGGTGGTGCTGGCCAAGAAGCAGAAGAAGGAAAGGAACCCGCCTTCCCTCTCTCTCTGATGGTATCACTCCTGGCCCTCGAAGTCTCTGCAAAACACAAAAGAAGTGAAAAGCAACCCCCACCCCAGGGAGACTCTTCGGGAAGCTTTCACTTGTGATTATGCTGGCTTGGCTCTGGTGCCAATGAAGGTGGGCGGAGTTAAGCATGGGGTCTGGAAGCCAGGAGGAGAGGGGCCGTGCTGCTCCCCAGCTCGAAGGAAGCTGAAGAGAGGCAGGACTTCCGTGTTCAGCCTTTTTAAGCCCTCCAAGTCTTGTGCAAATCTCGCTGTCTTCTTCCCAGCTAAGCCATCTTCTGACTGGACAGCGATGCTGGGCTCCATCTCTCTTCTGGGGGCTTCACTACACTTCACTACACAAAACAGTGGTTCCCACCAAAAGTTGTGTGTTTGGGGCTTGGAGGCACCATGTTTACTAGCTGCGGGCCACCTTGTGGCACCCTTGGAGTGGCTACCGCCCCTCAGCGCAGCCACCACCAGCACGGTGCCAGTGCAGGGCCTCACTGCTGTCCCAGGGACCCGCAGGAGGGATCCTCAGGGCAGCAGGGCTGCAGGAGCCACCCAGAGCAGCTGCCACGCCCACATCACCTTGCCGGGACTGCTCCAGGGGCTGCCGCCCCAGGCTGGGACCGTGGGATCCCCCGCCAGGCTCCTTCATGGCAGCACGGGGCCGGAAGCACCCGCTGTCACTCACACAGGCGGGGCTGGGATCAGCCGCCACTGGGGTGGGGGTAAGGTGCGGTGCGGCTCCATGCTGGCCACTGTCTGCTGTCCGCTGTTGTACCAGCTGCACTGCTGAGCTGGGTCCGCACACTCTGCGCTGTGCCGGCGAGGGACCTGGGCCACTGGGGCGTCCCGCCCGCGCCTCCGCCAATCGCTGGTCCTGTGTCTCCCACTGATTCACGGTGAGTGAGGATAGAGGGCTCAGCACCAGTCGACCGCAGCAGCTCTCCTGACCTGGGGAAACCGTGGGGAGACGGCTGGTGTGACTCTCGCCTCCCTCGAGAAAAATCGAGCAGGAACAGGGGCTGCCTTGTGTCCCCCCCCACCTCCAGCCCCGGAGGACAGGACAGGATGGGGAGAGCCCCATCCCGGCATGCAAAGAGCGAGGCAGGGAAGAAAGCTCTGCAGATTTCCCCAACCTCAGCTTTCTTTCTTAAGGGAAAAAACATGTTTTTACACAGACAGAGAACAAGTAAACACCTTTTAAAACACCCTTCAACACCCTCACCTTCCCTCTATAACCCCCCAGAACCACTCCCTCCCCTCAAAAATACCCAGCACCCCCCCCAACCACAACACTCTTCAAAATGGTGCTGTGCAGGGCCCGGAGTTGGACTCTATGATCGTTGTGATTCCCTTCCAACTCAGAATATTCTGTTACTCTGTGAAAAGATACTCTGTGAAAGTTGGGCTATATGTCAATCAGTTGCAGAAAAATGTGAACCTGATGGCACTGTACAAATTGGTGGTGTGTTGTCACCTGTAACATAGAATCTGATGGACATAGACATAAGATGAAGAGCTACTCATTCTTCTCTTTTCTTCTTTTTTTTTTTTTTTTTTTTTTTTTCTTCGCTATTTTTTTAGACAGTACTTGCACAACATTTGTAAGAGTTGAGTGCTCTAAATGCCAGAACAGTTTAGGAAACCTGGCAGCAGAGATTCAGAAGCTGATGTGGATATTCTTGGTAAACTATCCCTATGCTTGCGGTGATACAAAATAATTTTGTATAAATCCAGAAGAAAGACTGAATTACCATTTCCTACTTTTCCATGGCTCACCTGTCTTTTATGCTGTCTATTTTGAGATATCAAACTTCCAGTGACTGAAATAAGGTCCCTTTCCATATCATGTTACAAATCGTAACTAAAATTTGTTAAATTCCCAAAAGCAGAATTAAGAGACAAACAAGCTCAGATATTGGATTTTAAAACTATAGGTCAATTTTATTTAACTATAAGCTAAAGCATAGTGAAAGAGAAGGAAATACAGAAAAAGTTGGAAAAAAGCTAAGAATTGCATTTAAGAAGAAGGACAGAAAAAGGTTACTGCCACAATATTCAGTGTCTTACTCCAGGGCTGATGAAATGCAGTGGATTGTCTTTCAGTGGTCTTGGTGGTTGTCAGCACACGTATGTGCTTCCCTGGTGTCAGAGGGTTTCAGCTGGGTTGTTTTTTGGCTGGAGAAGGAGAGAAGAATCCTCTATGGCTGTCGTGTCCTGACTCGAACCTCCCGCGTGGTGAAGTCTGGCACACTCACTGCCAGGCCACATGTGCGGACAACAGCAAACAGCCACGGAACTGAAAAATTACTTCTGTAATTCCTGTTCCCAGCAGCAAGCCTGTGGCCAGACGCCCAGGAGTGCAGATTTTGGGGTCTCAACTCATGCATGGGTCTTAGATGTATCCAATTCCTGCAAGCATGCAGAGGGTTTCTCCTTTCTCAGCAGCAGCATCTCAGCTTTTTCCCGGCACAGCAGGTTATTCTGAGTGCATGACAATGGCTGCTTTTTAACTGTTTCTTTAGAAGTTTTTGCAACACTCTGATTTCATAACACTGTCACAATAGGCTCAGCAAGCAGAAGGACCTCTTCTGCAACAGAAAGGAGTGGGGGGTAGCACAGTGCAGGTCTGCTGCCTGTTATGGGTCCTTTGGGTGACCAGGAGACAAATGAAGAAGCAAATCTCAAGCATCAGTTCTGTTAAAATGTTACACGTGTCATTAATCCTACAAGAAGTAAAGCATTTTCCCATCATCTCCAGCAAAGTGTCTACTTACCTAACCAGCTTTGAACACATAAGTGACTTGGAGGGTCTTGCAGGAACTCGCATGGTAACAGTGGGCAGGAACTGAGAAAAGAAAAACTTGTAGAACCCCATGCTGGTGTGGGAAGGACTTGTTGGAGGACAATGGGGTACATTAGTGGGCAAAAGAGTTCACTGTGTTTACATGAAAGAAGAGTGGCTATTAGAAAATGAAACAATTGGGTCTGGCTCTGCTCTCAGAAGCTATGGGAATCATTGGTCTGAAAGAGATAGAGTGATGTTTATGCAAAAGCAGCTTAAGAGAAGTGAAACTGCTTTTTTGGAGTATTTACGGAGTTGTCTTTTCGTATTTCTGAGAGCAGAATCAGTGAATAAGGTGAGTTAATAGTACATAAGTAAAATTGAAGCCTACAGCAATTAAATTAAACACTATAAAATGGGCTATGGTAAAAATGAATATATTTTAATTGAACATAATTCTATTGAAGACTATTAAATTGCCACAGTGGAACAGAAGCACAAAATAATGAATTCTTGAATTCAAATTTTTAATGAACAAACTGAAAAATTGCAGGTACCCTGGTGTATGACATGATCTAATATCACAAAGTATTTATATCTTCTTTAAATGTAGAAAGTCGATTTGCTTTGAATTAATGTGGCCTTAGGAAATAATCAATAGAACATGCCCAGATCATGACACATTGTTGAAGGAATGTAAACATTAGATATTAGGAACTCGGGATCATCCTATGGCTGTAAGACATTGGAAGAAGCAACCCCTGGATAGCATGTAACCACTAAACCTTTCTTGTGGCGGCTGTGAACTCAGAGTGTATTTAACCCTTCACCTATCAAAATTGCAAGTCCTGTTTTAGGCTCACATGGACAAAACGCCAGAAATTAATTTCTATTGGAAAATCACTACACAGTAAATGTAACTGTCTCCTGTGGTGATGTATTTTTCTCCTCCTCCTTCTCTTCCTCCTCCCCCTCCCCTTCCTCCTCCTCTTCCTCTTCTTCCTTTGTAGTGAAATGTACTTTAAGGTAGACAGTTGTTAAAGTAACTTAGGATACATAGACTCGACTTTGATATAGTTACTCTGGAACCAAGAAGTCAGTATCTCCTTGTTTTTCCTGCAATTAGTAATCTAATAGACTGTGAGAGGAAAGGGTTTGGCTAGTGCCTTAGTGTTACTGTGGTTTATGGGATGCCAAGGCATGTGCATATGAAGAGGCAGTTATGGCCATAGAAATAATCTAAGAATGGAGGAAAAGCTCTAGTGAATAGGCACGGAGTTAATAAATGAATAATCTACTATTATTGTTATTCCTATTTTTTCTTTGTTTTCACCTGTACAAGTGTATTCAGTAGTGGAGAAAAACATCACTTTGGTGGAATTAGGATAAACAGGTTCATTAAAACGCAGATATGCTCATAGCTTGCCTGTTGGCACTCTTCTAGTTCAAGTGATTTGCCTTTGCAATACTCCTGCTCAAGCAATGTGCAGCAGGTAAATCTAGAGTAAAGTCACTGAGCAATTAGGCCTCCTCAACTTTTTTTGTACTCTAAAGCTTATAAAAATTGAGGCAGAGAGCTCCTTTTGAATTTTGTGGGGCCTTGTCTTTGGACATCACTGAAGTATCTCTGTCTAGAATCAGAATTATGAGAAATGAGGCTTTTGTTGACTGGTCTGATCCCTTGCTGCTCATTTCTAATGATACTTTATTGGTCCATGTGGTGATTTGAACTACTATATCACTAGAGGGATGTGCAAGAGTGACAAAAGGCTGAACAGATCTAACAGTAAGTAAAAGATTTTATTGTCTAGGGCTCGACTAGAAACTTTATGGGATCTCAAGACAAAATACACAACATAAAACTTGACAATCTCATGCAAAAAAACAAAAAAACCAAACTGCTTCTCAAAGCCAGGTAGCCGGCCGAGAAGTAGGGGAAGGAAGGGAAGCTGCCTCTATGATGGTACACTCTTAGCCTTCAAAGCCTCTTGCAAGACAAAAATGGTGAAAAACACTTCCCCCTCAGGGACACTCATGGGGAAGATATCACTTGTGATTTGGCTGGGTTGGCTTCGATGGCCTTGTGCTGCTGCCTGTCTCAATGGAAGTGAATGGAAGCAAGCCATGTGATCTGGGAGCCAGGAGGAGGGAAAGTGTGCTGCTGAGGAGGAAGCCGAAGAGAGCGAGAACTTCTGTGTTTAGGCTTTTTATGCTTTGGAAGTCTCACGGGAATCTGGCGTCTTCTTCTCGGCCAGGCTGTTTGCTGATTGGCTGATAGTGTTGGGCTCCACCTGTCTTTCGGGATCTGACACTCTGAGCAAAATGGCAGTTCCCGCTGAAACTTACGCAGCCAGGGCCCGCCGTCAACCTTGCCATGTGTTCGGGGCCCGGAGGCCAGCAGCTGCTGCCGGCCGCAGGGCCACTGGGGCCACCCACGGCACACTCGCCGCCTGCAGGGACTGGTTGCAGGTGGTGGGGGCCACCCATGGGGCAGTCACCACCACACGCTTCTCAGCAGAGCAGGGAGGGGGCTGTGTAGCTGCGGCCACTCTTGGCTATGCAGAGTGGCTACTGTCACTGTGTGGTCACAGCCAGCATAGGGCCAGCACAGGGCACCTGCCATCACCCTAAGGACCCCGCAGGAGGGATCTCTGGGTCAGCGGGACTGCAGGAGCCACCTGCTGCCCAGGGAGGGAAGTGGGTGCAAACACAACTGCAGGGAGACAGCCTGGAGCAGCCTCTGCTTCCCCCTGGCCCCGGGAGAGACTGGGCAGGAGCAGTAGCTTCTCAGTCCCCACCTGGCCCAGGGAGAACCCCGGCCCCAGCATGAACCAGGTCCAAGCAGGGCACAGCTGGGAAGAACCCTTGCCCCAGCACGCACAGAGCNTGGTTTTACAAACACGGCAACAAGTGAACAATCTAAACACCTTCTCAAACACTCTTCTTTCTCCCCTTCCCCCCAAAACCCACCGAAATTTCTCTCTCCAAACATCTCTCCCATTTCAGGGAATAATGCTACCTTGTGGATAATCTTATATAGCAAACATTAATTTTGAGTCACAAGTGGAAGATGGAAAATATAATTTTATTTTTTTTTACATATAATACACTACTCTTTACTTGTATCTTGGACTTGTAACCCATCTACATTTGCAAGTCCTCAATAGCTGCAAACTCTGTTCTCCCCTTTCCCAATCCTCTGACAAGCTAAAAATGAAAAGATTTTTGTTCTTATAATTTTGGAACAACTGCTCTCCTGTTTTCTGCTGTTTTCTTTTCATGGACCATTAGCAGCTTCCAAAGGCAATATCCTTTCACTATCACACTATGCCATCGGGTGCCGTTTCAACAACTTCAGATGAGGACATTAAGTACAATTCTGGATGAAAGTCAGAGTATAATCAAATAAAAATAATAAAGGAAACCTTGTAAGAGCAATTTGGAATTCTGTCCTGTGCTGAATTCATTTGCAGCTTAGCAGAAAGCTACCAGTCACTGGTGATCAGTACAGTACACTGCAGCACCTTATTTAATCGTAAAGTATTTCATACCCTAAGAAACATCACTGTTCATTTGCTTTTCCTTTTTTGGCAATCACGTTAGCTGAATGTTGAGTGGTGAATCAGTAGGAGGGGAAGAAAATTCATGTTTCTAATTCAAGTACAATAAAAATGGACTTCTTGTTGTTTTTCTGTGTTTGCCCTTCCAATTAATCTGGAGTTATGCATTTCTTAGGAGAATTAAAAAAAATCCTAGAAGGATGGAAATAATCCTCATAATCCTCTGGTAAATCTCTCAATGCATAAAGGTTGTATTGTGGTGAATATTGCATACAAGTCCAAGCGAAAGCATCCTCCCGGCTTGCAACAGGACTGTGGAGTAGAAGCAATTTCCTTCAGCTCACCTCCCAGGGAGACAGAGAATGACTATTCTTCAGGTCCTCACAGCACCCCATGCTTTATGAAGGAGTCAGGTTACCTATGTTCATAAAATTAGCCCCTGAATTGGCATCGGCTCTACTGCTTCAATAAATTCAGTGCCTGAATAAATTATCCATTCTTTATAGTGGGGAAAACCTGCAAGGTGCACAATAAGTGGACTGCTTAGGACTGGAGATGAGGCATTTGCTGGTTCTGATGCTGCACTCCCTCTCTACACCTCTTTGGTGCTAATGGCATTGCTAGGAATTGTATGGAGATCTGTGCAGAGCTTGTCAGCTGAAGAGCAGATCAATCAAGAGGCTTAAGCATAGGACTGGGAGGTAGCTGTGATGCTTGCTGTCCTGGTATAGCACAGTACAGACCGGCCACTCTGAGACAGCAGGCTGTCACGTGCTTAGACTGCGAGGATATAAAAGACCAGTGATTCCTTGGTTCAGAGTCCCTCCTCAGAAGCACTCGTCTTGAACTGGTTTTGTGTGACTGCGCCATGATTAAAAATTGTTTTAAGGATTCAGGTGTCTGAGAAAACACCTGGGGCCGAGCTGGCAAGGGAATCTTGTCTGCCTGTGTGTGTGTAGTGTGTGTAAGGAGTCAAGCCGAGCACCCGCTGGCTCACTGGAGCCACCTGCTGCTTTGATCTCATAAGTGACAGTCTGGGGTGGTGGTAGTGTGGCTGCCAGAGCGACTCCTGGATGGTCGTACAAGAAAGTTCCCTTAAGAGCTGACATGAGACTGGAGATGCTGAGCTGTAAAAAGAAGGCTAGGGCAGTCATCCACCTTGTCTCAGCTCCATCAATGTGGTATAGATTACTGATCCTAAGGCAGTTGTGCTTGGTTTAGTTTTTCTGGTTTGTTTTTTGTTTAGTTTTGTTTGGAGGTTTGTTTGGTGTGGGTTTTTTCATTTGTTTTGTTCATGTGCATTTCTGCCCCCCCCCCGCCTTTGCATTTTTCTAGTCTCTTCTGACTTGCACACACTTTCAGCATCGCTAACACTCACGGAGATCTGCAGCCCAATCACATCCTCAGTGAAGATGTGTTTCTTTCAGTTAAATTTGAATTGGCCATTCCTAGCTTTGTTTCTTATACTTTGCTTCTTAGTCCAGAAGACAGAACAGAATATCATTCCCTGTATCTCAGAAGCACTCATGGTTTCATAAGTTTTTTTGGACACCATCATCCCATGACAAGGTGAAACAGTCCCAGAAATTTAGTAATTTCTCTTACAGAAAAATTGTCATCCACAATCTCAATCCTACTCTTGGCCATCTGTGCAAAAATTCCCTTTACCTTTTCAGTTCCACTATACTCTTTCAAAAGAGAGGGGACTGAAATTGTAAACAACATGTGATACCCCACGTTGTATTTGTTACCTTGCATTGTTTTCCTCTTATTGTACATTCACTAGAAAGGCTATAAGCCTCTCTAAAACTGCTGGACTGAAAATGAATTATAGGATGGCTGCAGGCTATGTTTTTCTGTGCTAGGAAGCACTACCATGATAATTATTTATACAAAAAGAAACTGCTACTATGGAAAAAAAAGTAAAAAAAAAAGAAAAAAGGAAGAAAAAAAAAGTGACAAACTAAAATCCAATCCTCCCAAAGCCCTCTATTTGCTTTAATTTACCATAAACTATTGCTAGTAATTATAGAAGCCAACTGCACAACAGCTTATTTTGACTTAATTGGCAATTTTTTGAAGCTGCAACAAAATAAAAATAGAAAATAAACTCAGTGCACAGGTTTTGGAGATGTCAGATTTCACTTTATGAAAAAGCAATAAACTTTGATGCAATGTGTTGTCTTGTAATTAATTTCAGTTTGTTATATATTATTTTTTCTTTTTTTTTTTTTCAATTTCTTCTATTGCAATATGAAAGCATAGAAATATGCAGCAATATCTGAAAGAAGACTGAGCTTTGCTTTTGCTCTCAGAACTGGGTTCCAGGCAGAGAGAAATGTTTCACAGAGAAAGATTGTCAAGAGGGAGAGAGATCATCTGTCATCCTTAATTTTTTGTTAATGGCTAGAGAGCTGAGGTTTTTTTAAATTAAGTTTTTTGTTGTGTGTGTGGTTCTTTAAGTGACTAGAAGTTTTAAATGACAAATTCTTTTGTTCTTCCTGAACATTTAAAAATGGTAGTCTTCTAAAGAGACAAATCCTTTTCGAGATTCAAATTTATGTATTGTGGATTTAACTTTAACTAGATTAGTTGCCCCATCTAAATCAATTGAGATTTAATGGGTATTACAAAAAATTAAGCCATCTGTACATATTATTAATGAGGTAATTACATGATGTTCTATGATATGGTAAGAAAAAAAATTATATTAAGTGAATGCTTATTTATTTGAATGTGAGCTGATGATTGTCTGTTATAATACACAGATATTATACAAAGCGATGTGATGACAGAATGAGTTGTTTTATACTGTAAATACCTAAAGGATGTAAATCTGTGTATGCAGTTAAAATATCAAGTAAAGACTTGCAAAAACTAAGAGTTCAGCCTTTACATTCACCACCCCATTATATACCTCTCCTGTCACATATGAAATGTTTAGTTCCAACTGCTTGGACAGTGACCATGGCCACGGAAGTTCCTCAGAGCTCTCTCAGACCCTTCTGTACAAAAGGTGTTGTAGATTGAGGTGACTTGGGAAGGAAGAACCTGAGACATATTGGAACTAGTGGGTGATTCCTAATTAATGTTTTCCAGCCGACACAGTTTACCACAACTGCAGGTCAGTCAGAAAATCAATCCACTCACTCAGTGTACTCAGTACTTGTCTTGATTTTGGACAGTATGGGATGTTAACAATGAACAAGAGATGTATAGAAAAAGACGACAACTTTACCGAACATGTGGGGTATGGATGGGTGTATGGATATGTGTATGAATGAACCAATATGAATAAATATAAAAGTAGTGAGCCAGAAGAAAAAACACTGAATAATAACCAATGCCCTTGTAAACACAATTGCTCTTTCCCTCGTGTGTCCCAGGCGGTCATGAGGTGCTGGGGTGCAGGAGCTGCAGTGACGCGCCTCTCGGCAGCAGGTAGCGCTCGTGAGCTGCAGTTGCTGTAGTTCCACCTTCCAGCTGGCAGGCGGTGCTGCATGTCAGTGGGGGGAGCACCCAGAGATGAGCCGGGCATGTGCAAACAAGATGGTGGTGTTCAAGCTCAGGGAAAGCCTCTGCAGTAAAAGGTGGCCATGCGGCACCCAGCTGGGGTGGGGACACCCGAGCACAGGGAGGGGCGCTTAGAGAGAGAGGCACACAAACCCAGAGCTCTGGTGCAGGGTCTGCGGTGAGCTTGATGGTGTTGGTGTCTGTGGTGGTCCTCCCCAGAGGTCCCAGCGGAAAATGGTGGAAACAGTGAGTGGGTGATGTCGGGGGCCATCAGGGGCAGGCAGAGGCTGCAGAGGTCACGCTGGAGTCACTTTGCAAGCAGCACCAAAGAAAAATCCTCCCTGCCACAGGCTGGTGTAACACACACAAAGCCAAGATGGTGGCTATGTAGTTCCCTTTTATAGTCTCAGTTTCCCTTTCCCAGTGTTCTGTGTGTGACTGAGCAGTCCCTGCCTCTTTTCCCAGGTGTCTCTGCGCCAGGGAGACAAAAGGGACATTGAGGACAAGAGGGTGTAACAGGGCATCCTGGCCTCAGCCCCAGTCCCAGCCCAGCCCCCACACTGGCCTGGTGGTCCCAGACACAGGGAGGGAACATGCCTTCTTGCCATTTCCTGGGGCACAATGGAGACTTCTGCTGCCCTGCCCTGCCAAGTGCCAGGTAGGGCAGGTCTGCCTTAAATCGCCTGTGTCCCCGAAAGCCTGGCTAGAGACCCAAACTGGGCATGGCCCTGCCCAGGGCTTTACCCTGCCCCCTCCGCTGGTCTGGGAGTTGGGGAAATAAAAAGGGGAAATGGGTTGTTTTTTTGTTCTCCTCTCTGGCCACCACAACCCCATGACAGTACTGTGGAGATTTACTTTAGACTTTGACAATAGTCAAAGCAGAATCCAGACTCTGTATTTTGTCTAAAACAGTTCAGGCTCAAGAAAGATGAGGATCTGAAGCTGATTTTAAGATAAATTTGAGCTTACTTAGTCGTAGAATTTGTGCACATTGAAGGCTGTTTCAAGTTGCTTGGCTTCATTTGACCCAGCTAGTCACCAGTAGATAAGTTTCGTCTCCTCCTGATTCCTGTGATAGTGGGTGACAGGATCATTGGTTCCACAGTACAGCTTTGTAACAATGTTGGTTTGATTTGGTGCCTTAAACTGGTTCAAAAGTTATCAACAGAAACAGAAGAATCTTCCCAGGTAATAAGGAAGTCTATGCAAGATGCACGGTTCCAGTGGAAAATGTGTATACATGGCATTGCACTTAGCCACGCCTGGAAAAACAATTTAACTGCAGTCCCACATTTGGTGTACTCTGTGCTTATATGAAAGAGTTATACTGGATCATTAGTCCTCAGAGCTTATGGGATTCTCAGTTTGTTTTTCCATTTGAGCTCCTTACACTCTGATGTTGCTGAGTATCCTACTGCGATGTGGTTTAGTTCTAAATTAAAGCACTAAAATCTGAATTCTAAATTCAAGTAAATTCTGATGTCTTGTTACGGTACATATATATAGGTGCCATTAATTTGTGTTTTTTTCTTTAAAGTCTCATTGCTTTATTGAGAAAGGAATGATTAAAATGTGGCACTAGCTCTCCCCTAATATATAGATAGCATTTTAAAACCTATGGGTCAGAATTTTCTTTATGACTACTATCCTGGATTTAAATCCTGTCAGAATTTTTTTTCTCCATCCCAACTGCTCTGTGTTTGGGTGCTGCAGGTCTTCTTCCTCACTACCACGTCCCACTTCCCACTTCTCATTCCCCCTTACCCCCCCACCCCTCCTCTGGGGACTGGCTCCAGGGTGCACCCATGGCTGCCACCCACAGGGCAGGGTAGGGGGGAAAGGCGGTGAAGGCAGCATCAGTGCTCCACCACACACGGCCAGGCCAATAGGGCAGGGGGGAGGGAAGGAATTGCAGGAAAATGGGGATATAAAAAAGGGTGCACGTGCACTAGGGAGACCGAGCTGCCCTCTCTCTCTTGGGTTGACTGCTTCTGGCATGTGACCAACTCAGTGGAGCTGAGTGCATCCTGCTTTCCCTGAGCACACCTCCCAAGCCTGTCCTTTTTGCCAGGTAGCCCTATGCTGGGCTCTGCTGCCCAGTTGCCATCCCACGCAGATTTTTTCACAGCTACAAGGAGGTCCCAACTCCAGGCCACCATGTACTACTGTGTCGTATTAGAGCAACACTCATATGCCACATAGTGAGCCTGCATTCCTTCGCTGGGGACTGCCAGCACTGTCAGAAACCATCCTGGACCCTCAGGCAGACATTGTCTGTGAAGGAGTTTCTTTTCCCCTCCTTGCACCTTGAGGAATGGTGAGAGAGTGTTCCTTGCACTGCCTGCAGGTGAGTTGTTGCTTTGTGTTCTGTGTTTTATCATACACACACACACACACACACATACATATATATATATACACACATACATATCAGCACATTTAAAATATAAAGATATTTAATAAAAAAGCTCTTGTTCCTTTTTCTATAATTTTGTGGAGGGTCTTTTGATTTAACGTTTAAATAGTACAATTGTCAAAAAAAACAAGACAGATACCTACGTTTCAATGAGAGCATAGCACTCTGCACACTGTCCACTTGAGCACAAAAGAGATGGGAATGAGAGAATTTGCGACCTCAATGCAGTATGAAACTATAGGAAATTAGTAGAAAATGCAGGATCTGCCACACATTTTAGCTTTTCACAGTCAGTTTTAGATCTTTCTTTGGGAAGAAGTTGCTAGCAACAGGAGCAGGACTGGACCTTTTAAATCATTGACACTCCTAAACTGCATATTTATTAACTGCCAATGAAATGATTCATCTGATGTGTTCATTAGAGAGTGCAGAATCATGTAGTCTGATCCATAAGATAGGAGAACACAATGAAGGATAGGTGCTGATAATGCTGTTAGCTTCTGAAATTTGTTGAGGAAGGTATAGGAGAAAGTGGTAAAATCTTAAGGGCTGTGAATGGAGAAGACTCCACTTTATGTGTACCCTTTACATTAGGTAAAGATATAGATGTAGATATTAGTGTTGTTATTGATGAAATATATCCTAAGGCAGCAGAGAACAGCACATATGGTATAGAAATTGTTGAGGTCTAGAGGATACTCAATTGACCACAGAAAATTCTGTACTATCCAAAGCATTTCTAAAGATACAGTCCCAACATAACTATGATGCCAATTTAGTGGCTCAAAATGGCAAGAAAAACTTAGAGACACAGGCAGGAATTTCTTTGTCCAAACTCGGAGCATTCAACTTACTTTCATATTAATACCATTTTAAACAGTAACCTGTTCTTTTTTCATTTTCTAAACTGGAAGTATTATTGTGGGAGGGAAAGGGGGAGGAACTAGTGTTAATATCTTCACTTCAAAGGAGTAAAGCAGTATGTGCTCACAGGGGAACAGAGAATTAAAATAATTTATTCAAGGCTCATGGAAGTCTAAGTATGGACTCCGTTGAAAGTTATTGTCAGGTTTTTATGATCTGAGTTGGTTTGATATCTGCAGCTGGAATAATCCAGTTGCCAAACATATAGATCACTGGAAGTTTGGATCTGGATATGTTAGTGAAGATTAATTCACATGCTTATTTCTGTATGTTTCTCTTCCTTCCTCCCCCCTCCAGTACACCTATCTCTGAAGGTTTTTATTTTTGCCATGAGTGGTTCCCCTAACTTAAATATTATTTTTTTTCTCCCTGTACACCCTGTGTAGGGTAGAGAGAAGAAGCTTTTGGATTTCTGTTCCCTCACCTCCCGCCAATATTAAGGTTTATTTTTTTATTTAATTTTTCATTTCATATGGCAATTGCAAATGCATGGTAGGAGAGAAACATGATCCCAACCACAGAAAATATTCAGCCCTATTGATTTTGTTACCAGGTGTCTGGGTTTGAAAGACAATGATACAATTTTAAACCTTAGAGCAATAAAAAAGGGGTCACAAAAGTATAGGAAGAGGAAAACAGCTCCTTTATTAAATATATATATATATTATATATATTAATAACAAAACCACAGAACAATGGTAGTGACAAAAAAAAAAAGCTCCCTTGTTTTTAGCTCTTACTCCAGTTCCATGGTCATGAGAAGATGGCTGCCGTGACACAGATGGCAGCTGTGATCCTTGCTGAGATGTAACCCAGGCAGGGGGCTGTGGACAGATACAGTCTCACCAATGTTCCAAGCTGAAAAGGGAAGGAAGAAACTCCGTGGTCAGTGGTTCCTTTCTTCCTGATGTTATGAATTGAGACACCAACAAAATTTAATGTGTCTAAATCCAAATAGAATTTTATTTGATTAGCAAGCAAGCAAGGAGCAAAAACAGCACTGGGTGGCCGGGGAGTCACCGCTCCACCAATGGCGCGCCTCCCTTCTCTCACAGGTCCCTTTTTATGTGGTCTTGTTTTCTGTCGATGTGTCACTGCAAGGCTTCCTGCTTGTACTTTGCCCATGCTTTATCAGTTGTTAGAGGGTCTTTTTCCTGCCTCTTGTTAGGCGAAGATCAGCACTTTTCTTCTTTTGCCTTTTTTTTCAGTGATTTGTCTTTATTCGGAATGTTTCAACTTTGGACCTGTAAGCTCGTAAAGTGATTATGCAAGCATATCTTACACAATGGGCTAGACTGCAAAACACTCATGAGTTTCCTATAGAATAAACAATGTATATATCTTTCTCCCATGATTCAGTGAACAAACTTTAGGTTAATCTATCACACTGAGGAGGGTCCAGGCTGCCATTCAATGACAGTGGCTAAGCTGCTCATGAGGGTGCTGCGAAGAGAGAGAGAGAGAACAAGCCTCTCTGCTGCCTTTCATGCTGAGAGGCAAAGACAAAGAGACTTGAATGCGCGTGGGTGAAACAGTTTCTGTCTCTGACTCCAGAGAACCACTGTGTAGTGGAAGCTTCCATGAGTCCATCAGCTCGCCCTGCCCCAGGAGTGCTGGGGCAGCACCACCCTGGTCTAGGGCTTGCCGCTGCTAGCACTTGTTCCATGCCAGCTCTGCCCCGGCCCTGCCTCCCGCCAGGCCTGGCAGCTGCCGCTTCAGGCTGGGCTGGACGGGGTTCTCCATGTGGCTCAGGGGTGCAGTGGGGCAGTGGTGGGGCCCCCAGGAGCCACACCACTCAGCCCCAGCCCCACCTAGTGCCTGCGGCCATTGTTTCTGTGACAACATCGCACAGAACCAGTCGCATCCCCCTGGAGCTGCATGGTGGAGGTGGGGAGAGCTGCCGCAGTCCATGCATCAGCATGCCCACCTGGCAAAGGGGTGGGAGCCTGCCACGGCACGGCAACTGGGCTGCTTTCTTGCCTTACATCCTTGTGGGCATTGGGCCACAGCGGCCATAGATATAGGTGGGCGCCAGCACTCTGTGGGCAGAGAGGGAAAGCCCTGTGAGCACCCTCTGTTCAGGCACACTGAGCTGGCGGTGTGCCAGGTACTGGGCAGCACCAGGCTGAGGAGTCATACTGGGCTACTTCAGGGCCATCCTGCCCCCTTCCCCCCCATCCTGTGCTGCCAGCAATGGGGAAATTTTCTGTACATAAACAAACAAAAAAAAGTCGTTTAACCACCATACAAGGTTTTATTTGTACCTGTCCAGAAAACTGGACCAATACACCCAGAACTGAAACTGGACTGAATTAGTGTTGTTCTGCTCTCTTTAGGGGACCTCTAACAGCTGCGGTCATTGCTCTCTGTAACTTATGACAACTGAGGATCAGTCCCCACACTTTTATGGATAAATTATTTCAAGATGTTCAGAGCTGTACTTCAGTCAGTGAGTCTGTGCAGTGAGAAGCGCCTTGGATGCGGTGTATCTGTGCCTTTTCATTTAGATTATTGAAACAATTTTTGTTATCTGCAGGGACTGAAACTCAGGAGTGATCATGGCTGGTATGGATAGCATAGCTGTAAGCCAGAGAAGTCTAGAGTTGGAAATGGTATTCAGTTAGAATTCACATCAGTGTATACACATCAGTGTAAATTTTCATTCTTATTTCCCGGGACATTGCTCTTTTGTGACTTATTCAGGATTAATAGTCTTTGACTCCAGAAGCTTGTTTGATTTTAACCCTAAAGTTTTGGGTTTCTGCCTATACTCTCTAAACTTTTGGGCTTTTAGGTGAGAGAAGGATCCAATGTATTGCATAGCAATACTAAGTACTGATCAAAGTTCTCTTGCACTTAAGAAAAAGTCTGTCTATTTATTATGCACATTGAGTTTATCCAAGATTTTTTTTACTTGACTTGAACCTTGGCATGGTGTTCTTAAGCTATTACCATTGAAAGAACTATTGAAAAACTCACTTATGATTTCTGGATCATTATTTGTGATTACCTTACTGAGTTGGGGTTAGAAAGGGAAGTCAGGGCCCTGCTGAGACACAGGGCTAGGATAGAGCAAGTTCTGTAAACACCAGACACGAACATCAGATAAGAGGGACAGAGACGGCGAAAACCAGACACTACAACAGCCTGGAACAACATCTCAAGGTCTCCTGGAAGAGGAGGGTGTGCCTGTCTGCGGCGGGATGATGGCAACGAAAGCCCAGCCCTTGAAGGGACGGAGTGGAGAAGAGGGTGGGCTTGGAGCAAGAAGGGCCAATCAGAGCTGTGTGATGGCTGTCACTCAAGAAGGGGATATAAGCCCGGGACAGTCATGTGATCGGGGAGCGGGGCATTTAGAACAGAGCTGTAACCTCACTCCCTGCACAGATAAAAACACACTTTCTCATAACGAGGCCTACGTTGTGAGTTCGGTTTCCGCAAGTCAATTTTGGCACCTCCATTATGGGACTTCTCTGGTCTCTGCAGAGGGTGGCCGGGACGGGGAATCCAGGCGCGCCCCAAGGATTTCTCGGTAGGATTCTTTCACCCTCCTCCTCTCCTGCAGGGACCAGACAAGGACCACTGGGAGCGGAACCAGGTGTGTTTGGAAGGGGGAAGGCTGGTAAAGCACAGGGAATACCCTGTGTGCAGCGAAAGGGCTTTTGCCCTATCCCCGGGGTATTGCATAGGGCTAAGGCAGTAAGGCGATAGGACAGACGTGTTTCGCATGCCAAGAGCAGTGGCTCGGCCCTTGGAGGTGTCGACACAGGTTTTAAGAGCGCTCGGTATCACGGGGTTACACCTTGTTTCTGCTGGAAATAGGTGAGTGCCGGCTTGTGTGTTTGTGTGCGTGTGTGTGTGTATATGTGCGTGGTGTGCACAGGCCTAGAGGGGCCTTGGAGTGGCCGCGGGGAAACAGGGCGGCTGTGTGGGGGGAAGGACAGTGCGAGTCCCTTGGCGTGGTTCCAAGGGGAAGCGGGCCCGTGGGCTGGGCCGTGGGCCGGCCGTGGGCCGGGCCCTAAGTGAGATTGATGGGACAGGACCTGGGTGTCTGCGCTCCTGTCACGGTGGATAAGGCGGGGCTGCTCCCGTCCGCTTCTGTGTGAAAGTTAGAACTACCCCTCTTTCCCTTGGGTTCCGAGGGGAGTGAGCTCTGCGGCGTTTGATGCTTGGCCGTAAGGTAGCTGTCAGAGGCAGCCCTGCTTTGGGGCTCGCTTAGACATGTATAAGAACTTGTGCCGCCTCGGGTTTCTGGTTGCAGTTTCTTTCTGTTCTTTTTTTCTTTTCTGGGTTCGTGGATGCCTGGGCAGGTGCAGCGCTTTGCGCATGTGCAGCCCTTTGTCTAGGAGCTCCCAGCGTGGTGCTAAGCAGCGAGCAGTTACCACCGCTTCGCCCGCGGCTCTTTCTGGCGTGGTGCTGGCACTGCGCCGCTTCACCGGATCCTGCCTTTCCAGCCCTTTGTAGGAATTGACCCATATATTTGGCTGTGGTTTAGGTGAGCCCATGTCCAGTGAGGCACGGGATGATTATGAGGGGAGGAGGAAGAAGTGGGGTCAACCCGTGCCCCTCCCCCTTTGAACTGAGCTGCCAGGCAGGCTCAGGGTGTGAATAATCCATCTCCTCCTCCGAGCTGCGGAGGGAGCGAGGGGGAGTGGAGGGGGAAATATGGAGCGCCTGGGGAGGCGTTCTCTGTCAGGGAAGGTGCGTTAGGCGCAAAAGAAGGGGAAAGTGTAAACCTCCTCC